>MU713203.1:36217-85982 GCA_026770625.1 Nicotiana glauca
GCCTGATGCATCTCGGCCATCTGCTGCCTCAACTTATACATCTCTTCCTTCATTGCTTTAACATCTACCACTTCCGCCTATTTTGATGGGTCCATGATACTGGTATCTGATTCTTGGCCTGTCATGTTCAGTTTATTCGACCGGGTGTTGTAGGAATGAGTTTCCAGGATGCCAACTGCCTTTTGTCCTTGTGTTGTAAAGAAGAATTACCACTTTGAAACCACAAACCAACTACCTTTCTGGAATGACATGACAAAATGAAACCATCACGTTAACGTTAGGGTACGTAACATATTGATCGGTCGCCTACGTCATCCCGGCCTTTCCCTTATTTCCAATTGTAAATTTTCTCTTCCTTTGTTTTTCTTTTTTTTCTTCACTCTTTTCTTCTTTTTCCTTTTGTTCTTTTCCTTCTTGCCTTTCTTGATTTTTCTTTCCTTTCTTTCTTGTTTTTCCATTATTTTCTTTTCATTTTGCCTTTTTGTGGTTTTTCATCCTTTTCCCTTTTTCTTTTCTTTTGGTTATGGTCGAATCCTATGTGGATTGCCTACGTATAATGACCTTGCATGAATCAGACCGAGTGTAGTTCTTGCAAATAAGTGCAAAATTAAATGTAAGAAATAAAGAAATAATTTTTGGGAATTTTCAAAGTTTCATTAATAACAACTGCGATTACAAAAACTACTAAACTATTTATTTTTCTTTTTTTTTTTCAAAAAAGAAAGTAGAAAACAAACTCAAAAACAAAATACAGACTCGATTAATCTAGGATTGCAAAAAAGCTTCACATCGTGGGGCCCACGAGTCATCACTCGGCATCACTCGGGCCTGCGCAAGACTGAGAAAGTTTCAATGTCTACGGCTATTTGAAGAAAACTGGCCATGTAATGACTTATTTTGACTTAAAAAGCAAAGTGGCTATTTTCAAAAAAATCTATTTAAGAAAACAAAGACTCAGTTTTGCAAATACGGCCTTTCAACACTTCCGAAAGGGAGATTTTAAGGCTGTGCTCGCAAACCGTTTTAAAATGACTCAGGGTGGCTGTTCTTGTAAATACAGTCTTCCGGCGTCCTTTTGGGGACATTCGGCTAATTTTTGAACAAGAATGGCGTCACCCGATTTATTGGATAAAAATTAAAATTTTTGTATTTTTGGCTATTTTTGGAAAAGGGGTGGTTGGACCCGTCAAGGGTTGCCTACATATCTCACACTTGGTGAGAATCAAACCAGCGTAGTTAGAGCAAATTAATGAACTATTTTAAAACAAGATGCTTTTCATTTTTTTATTTTTGGCATTTCAAAAGCAAACAACAAAACTACTTGCAAAAGCAATACTTTTTCTTTCATTTTCATTTTTCATGGAGAGACAAACTATTTTTATTTTCTATTTTTTTTAAAACAAGACAAAATGACGATTTTTTTCCCTTTATTTTCAACAATAAAACAACATATTTTTCCAAACTAAAATAAAGACTCTTTTTTTTTTCTGCGAACAATTTCCAAAAATAAAGACATTTTTTTTCTACTTATTAAAAAAAAAACATTTCCACTTTTCATTTCGGCAGAGTTTCGACAGCATTTGGGCATCGGTTTTTCTAAAACTAAATAATTAATTCTTTACACTGCTATTTTTTTCTATTTTTCTCAATTTCAAAAACCGGTCAGCATGCGGGCCCGAGACAAATAAATGCAACACGTAAAATGCATCATGGTGGTCTTTTTATTTCTGGTTACCTGTTCTAGACGGACCCAACCCCTGTGTTGAGTACCCTAAGTCATATGCACGTGATGCAAATAAGCGCTCCCACTAGGGATCCGGCATGAAGTCAAGTTATTCTAGGTTCATATCCTGGGTATGTGTTCTNCATTTGGCACATTAAGCATAAACATGTAGGAAAATCAGATATAAACAAATACAACAATTATTCCGAGCTCGAATTCTTAAACCCTGAACCGTAGTTCTGGGTTTGTTTCCCCAGCAGAGTCGCCAGAGCTGTCACACCTCCTTTTCTACTACACCTGCAAGGGCGTAAAAGAGTTTTTCCAATTAAAGGACAATCGAAACGGGATTCGTTTAATTAAGAAATTCAGAGTCGCCACTTGGGAGATTTATGGTGTCCCAAGTCACCGGTTTGAATCCCGAATCGAGGAAAGGGTTTGACTCTGTTAATAGTTCGCGAACCAGAAATCCAAGTAAGGAATTCTGTTAACCCGGGAGAAGGTGTTAGGCATTCCCGGATTCCGTGGTTCTAGCACGGTCGCTCAACTCTTGTATTTGGTTTTATCTTATTTCAATACATGTTCTGTCCTATGTGCCTTTTATTAATAACCCGCTTTTATTATATATATATTTATTTTTATAAGAATTGCAACGTCGTGAAAATATATCTCGAACCATGTCGCACCAGTGCACCCGTGGCTTTTGACATATTTCGACTTCGTTGAGATTTAAATTTGGGTCACATAAATGTGCACCCGTATTTAGGAAGGTAATATTATTAAAATGAAGCGCCTAAAGCAACTACGGTATTAACTTTGCGAGAGGCCATGGAAGTTCGCTAAATGGAACTTCCCAAGTTCTAATATTTTGTAGAAATGATTAATGAGGGCCACGCAATTTATGCGTTTTATTTGGCGAGGCTCGTCTTATTTTTATCATTTAAAAGGGCAAATCTAAGGAAACTACGATTTTCTACTTTATTTGTCTGTAAAAAAGAAATCCTAATTTATTCGCTGAGATTATCTAGAGTCATTCAAAAAATTATTATTATTTCTTTTAACCTCATTCTTCAATTCTTTCCTAATTTGACGTGTCAGATACTAAGCTAAGCATCAAAAACTAGATTCAAAGTTCAACAGACATGATCGTCTCAAACTATGCATATCATAACTTAATTTCCCCATTCAATACCACAATAAGGCAATTAAATGAAACCTATCACATGGGATCATTAAGCAAAGTAACTGAATACATGGTGATCTCTTAAAAACTTAATAAATTTTTTTACCAAACCACAACTTTAGGATTCAAGCACAACGAAAGAATCACGTCATTCATTTAGCATGCTCAAATTCATTCATGGACAGAATACTCAACAAATTAAATCGAGCAGACAAGTCAGAGGGTAGATTCACGTTAATGAAGAAAAACAAAGTAAGAGTGAACCTCGATATGCTTTCGAACGCCAAAAAATTTCAGCAACTGCAGCAAATGGAGTTGCGCAGCTAACAACGATCGAATTCGAGCAAGACCAACAGACCGTACCTCGAACGAAAAAGGAAACTCGAACAAGGACTATCGTCGACTTCGACACTCGCCGAAAAACTCGAACTAAACCAGAAAACGGACCCAACGGCCTCCATAACAGTAGCTCATGATTTTGGAGTGGTTCCAGGCTGTTTTACGTTGTTTTTTGGCGAGAATGGTGAGCTTACACAACTGGTTTTGAAGCTATTTTCATGGCTGGTTTTGCTGAAGGTCGTTTGGGAAGTAGGGATGGAAGTGTGACAGAAGTGGGGACGACTGGGTGGTTTGGAGGAGTAGGGTGGTCTGTTTGGTTTAGGTGTTAATGGCTGCTGCTCGTGAGCTGACTGGACAGCGTCGAGCAGCTGATTGTTGCTTCCGGCGAGCTGCTGTGAGGTGACTGGTTATGGTGTGAGGCTGGCGACATGGTGGAGCTGTACGTGAGGCTGGTTGTTTTTGGGCGTGTCGACAGATGGGGAAGGGTTAGGGGTCTTAGGGTTTTTGTTCTCGTTTTCTTCTGAAGAAGATGACCAAAAATGTGTTCAAAATCCCCCCTCCAAGTGTTTAACCATCCTTGAGTCTTCCCTCCCTCAATGTGTAACGTTGGCCCCCTTTTGTATTTTTTTGTGTGTGTATTTAATGTGATGGGTCTTGTGTGTGAGGGGTAGTTTTGGGGGAAAAATATTTTGAGGAAGGTTTTGGGGGGAAAATATTTTGGGGAAGGTTTTGGGGGGGAAATATTTTGGGCTCTTCAAATGTTTGACCAATTTGAATTTAAGACCAAGTCTTTTCACTTCCCTCTTCTTTTTGTTGTTCTTTTCTTTCTTTAATTAATTAAAAACCTAAACTAAATTCCTAAATTAATTCAAATTGTAAAATTAAGCTAATTATCTAACTATGTAAAAATGATTATTTTTTATGATTTTTAATTAATAGCACAATTAACTCAATGTAATTAATTCCTAAATGCAGATTAAACCTAAGGTAGCATGAAATTAAAATGTGACATTTTTTTTATGGTTTTTCTATGATTTTAAAAATATTAAAAATGCATGAAATGCAACTAAATAAAGAAAAATTCCTAAAAAAATTAATAAAAATTATTTTGATCTATTTTTAGGAATTATCTTCATGTAGGGCAAAAATCACGTGCTTACAATGGTTACATTTTTTTAGTTAATAGATGGTGCTATAGAGCGAAGTTATAAGAATATGTGAAATCTAAATCGTGCTTGGTGTTTCTTATCTAACAGGCTACCTACACTCAGGAGATGACACAATGAGAGATAGGTATGGATCCGGGGGAAGGTACCACTCGTTCCCCACCAGGTTAGAGGGATAGATTTCCCTTAGAGGCACACAGTGAGTCTCTAGTAGCCCTAGTTTCAACTTTCCCAGCACTTGTTGGAGCCCAGGGAGATGCAGTACCCCAGCCTCACCAGTTCCATTAGTACCTAAGGCAGCTAGAGACACAGGACCTCCAACACATGTTGTTCCCCCATCAGAGACTGGGGAGCAAGGGATGAGGGAGGAAGTTCAGTTGCTGACTAGGATGGTTTCTATTCATGAGCGACAGCTAGAGTCGGGAGCAGATGCTCAGAGAGATCGGACAGGAAGCCGACGGTATGAGAGTTTCTTCACTTGGACCCTCCATTATTTACAGGATCCAGTTCCACTGAGGATCCCCAGGACTTTATAGATAATATATATAGAGTATTGAGGGTGATGTATGCCTCCGTCAAAGAGGCTGTGGAGTTGGCTTCTTTTCGACTACGTGATGTAGCCGTCCTATAGTATGAGGCGTGAGAGAGATCTAGAGGACCTGATGCTCCGCCAGTAGAGTGGGAGGACTTCTCTAAGGCATTTTTAGCCCATTATTTGCCACGGGAGGTTCGGGAGGCCCGTATTGACCAGTTTTTTAGCCTGAAGTAGGGGATATCAGTGTGAGGGATTATTGCCATAAGTTTAATTCTTTGGCGAGGTATGTACCAGATATCGTACGTACCATGAGGGCTAGAGTTCATCATTATGTGGATGGTTTGGGGGGATCATCTGATTAGAGACTGTAGGGTGGCATCCCTATCGGATGATGTAGATATTTCTCACATACAGTCTTTCACTCAGACTACAGAGAACCTTTCCTGTCGGATTCGTAATACTCGTAGGGATAAGGAGCAGAGTAAGAGGGCTCGTACTATGGGGCCTTATAGGGAGAAACAGAGTGATTTTAAGCCCCCATTCCATCGATATCCACCTCGGTTAGCAAGTAGTTTCCCACCACAGATGCAGTGCCAGCGATTTGATCGTTATATTCAGTTAGGACCAGGGCAGAGCTCAGGCCAGCCTGAGGGCCGTCGACAGGAGCGTTCCGCACAAATGAGACAACCTACTCCTCCATGTACTCAGTACGGTAAGCTGCACACTGGGCAGTGTAGATAGGGTTCTAATGCATGTTATCATTGTGGGCAGACAAGACATTTTATTAGCCGGTGCCCGAGGTTAGGCAGAAGAGCATTAGCTCAGCCTTTAGGATACACAGCAGCCTCTTCGCCCTCAGTACGTGCTCCCCGACCAGGTCCACAGTCTACTGAGGGTTGTGGTAGGGGGAGAGGTGAAGGAGACACCTTATGTTCTAGTGGTGGCTAGAACCGGTATATTGACAATACATTCTCATGCCGTTTATACATTGATAGATCCCTAATAACTGTGATTTTAACACGTTTCATGCCCATACTTGCCTATGCTTTATATAGGATTTGCCATAAAATAGACCCAGAATGCTTATAAGTTGCGCTTGATTGCAGGTTTGAGCGACAAAATGACAAAAGTAAAAAATCGGCTCGAAATGGAGTGAAACCTGCTCAAGTGTCAAAGGTCATGAAACTAATGACATTCAGAACTTAGTGCGGACTGAACCATCATGACATGCAGCCGCACTACAGGAGTTCAGAGAGTTGTCATTCTAAATCACAAGCAGTGCGGCCGCACTACAAGCTTACGCGGTCCGCGCCCAGCCAGCGCGCCGGCACTACAAGATTACGCGGACCGCACCACAAAAGTCCAGAGACTATCACAAGCCGCCCATGCATCCGCACTACAAGTTCACACGATCCGCGCCAGTCATCATGCGGCTGCATTACATCATTGTGCGGTCCATATCAACATCTTCAGAGAGCAAGTTTCAAGAGTCAAGCAACCTAGTGCGGCCGCGTGCCATATTTGTGCGGTCCGCACTGACTCCGCAGGGGTATTTTTGTCCGTTTTTTCCAACCTAGTATAAATAGAACATTTTACCACTTTTAGGTTAAGTTTTGTATCAGATACTGAGATGCGCTCGTGAGACCGAAGTTTTAGCCTATTTTGGCACTTTAGCATTAATTTCTCAATAGATTCTTATAGTTTATTCTTAGTAATTAATTAATATGGTTATTTTTTCTTCTATTTCTTCAATTTCTTCTTTAATTATGTCTAGCTAAACCCATTAGCTAGGGTTGTGGCTCAACCCTAGTGTGGGTAATTGATGTGTGTTGCTTATTAATGATAGATTGATATTGGGTGTTTGTTATTTGGATTAATTTTATGGTTTAATTAAGGATTAGTGGTTGCAAACATTGATTCTAGCTCAGTGGGTCTTGACCCTTCTTGAGAAAGAGAGTCTATGACCCCAAAATTGACCCAACAAGGAATTCGGATGGACCCATGAGAAATGGTAGTCCCAATTAACGGGTTAAACCTCGAGAGAGTAATCACCCAACTTGAACCCTAGTTGCTTGGTCTAATTAGCCTACTCAATTGGTCTTGAGAGAGCCAATTGGGCAAAATCGTTCTCTCTACCGAGAGGTGTGAGAGCGAGTACAATTGTGCAACGGTTACAACATTGATCCCAAATATGTCAATTTATTGTTGGTAGCTTCTACTCATTAGTTAACCACCTAGGTAATGCCATGACCCTAGTGCCTTTCTCTATATTAATCACACTTTAGAACATATCTGTTAGCATAATTTAGCCTAGCTCGTAGTTAACAATAGTAGTTACTTAACAACAAAAACCCAAAAATGTTTGAAGTTCAATTAGAAGCAAACACGCATTCCTAGTCTAAACAAATACACAACTCCATTTCTAACTCCCTGTGGAAATTGACCCCGATACCACTATTCAGGTAAAAGTATTAGCGCCCACTCTTCCTAGCATAGTGTAAGGTTGAGTTTGCTGCGATCACTTTTTGGCGCCGTTCCCGGGGACCTTACGGTGTTGACTATTTGCACAGCTAGTTTTGTGTTTTGCTTCTCTTACCTTATTTTTACTAACGTTATTTGTGTCAATCCATCAGGTACACATGGCTCTAAATAGAAATGTCCCTCTTAACAATGTGGTCGCGGAGGAGGTTGAAGATGTTGAGCAAGATGAGCTTCCGGTACCTCAAGTACCACGGAGAGGTAAAAATGCCAATGCTAATGATCAAATCCCAGACCGTCCTCCGCCTCCAGCAAGAGTAGCTCCAAGGGTCCTTCCGAACCAGGGTTATGCAAGTTCCATAGTTCCTCCCCGAATTCGGGTGGGGAATTTTCAAATCACCAATGTCATGTTGATGCTTCTCGAGCAAAGATGGTATTTTACGGGTGCCTCCGACCAAAATGCATACAAGCACTTGAAGGGGTTCGTAGATACTTGCTGGGGAAGTAAACAAACCAATGTGTCAGAGGATGTTTTGAGATTGAGGCTTTTCCCGTTTTCTCTTCGGGGGAAAGCATTGGATTGGTTAGAAAGACTTCCAAATCATTCCATCACAACGTAGGATGAATTGGCGGACAAGTTCATTGCCAAGTTCTTTTCTCCAAGTCACATGGCGGCGCTCCGTGATGAGATTTTGGCTTTCAAACAAGAGCCAATGGAACCTTTGCATGAAATATGGGAGAGATTTAGAACTATGGTCAAAGAGTGTCCAAATAATGATATGAATGATGTGATGATTCAACAAACGTTCTATAGGGGCATCAACATAACTAACCAATGTATTGTGAACCAATTGGCAGGGGGAAATTTTATGAAGCTCCCGTACAATGAAGCTTGTAATGTGTTAGATGAAATGGCCGATACTTCTTCGGCATAGCATAGTCGGGTAAATGTTCCTCAAGGTGATCCTAATGTCATACATTTGCATAAGGAGTTGCATGATCACGGCCAATCTATTGCCGAACTTACAACAACAATGAACCAATTGGCAAATGTGCAATTGCAACAAGTTCAAAACCCGCGCCAAGTCAATGCCATGGAAGGAGTGAATATGTTGAAAAGAAGGCAAAGAGGGCAACAACCTCAAGGAAATTGTGACAACTACGATGATGGTGATGGTTATTCAAATGCATGCTATAATGAGAAAAGTGAGGATTGTAATATGTCAACAACTACCAAGGAAATAGAGGAAACCAAGGCAATCAACAATATGGATCCCAAGGGAATTGGGGCAATCAACAAGGAGGTAGAAATTGGAATAACAATAATCATCAACAAGGTAGTGGAAATTGGAATGGGAATAACCAAAACAACAATTGGGGGAATCAAGGTAGCAATGGTGGCAATTGGAACGGAAACAACAACAACAATTGGAATAACAACAATGGTCAAGTAGGGTGGAACAACAATAGTGGTCAAGGTAATCGGGGCCAAGGCTTTCAAAGGCCTCCGATGTTTCAACAACCGAAAAACCTACCACCATTTCAATATAAAGGGTCTAGTTCTTCGGGCAATGAATTTGGGAGAATTTAGGTTATGTTTGAACAAATGATGAAGAAGAACCAAGACTCCGATATGCAATTGGCTTCACACAACACTTCCATCCGTAACTTGGAGGTACAACTTGGTCAAATTTCACAATCCTTAAACACTCGCCCAAAGGGTGCTCTACCAAGTGACACGGTAGTAAACCCTAAGGGTGGGCACAACAACCATGTGATGGCGGTGACCATGCAAAGTGGACGAGGCGGTGATGTGCATGCCTTAAGAGAGAATCAAGTCATGGTAGATGAAGATGAGTTGAGTGATGATGATATGCCTACGGGGGTTGATGATGTAGTGGAACCAAGTGCGAGAAATAATGTGCGAATTGACATTCATGAGGTTGAGGAGGAGACACAAGAGAACGTGAACCCGTCTAGGGAACATGTGATAGATATGCCCGAGCCGGAGGTTCCCAAAGCCAAGGCACCCTTGCCTAGGCCACCTCCACCCTACCCTCAAAGATTGGCCAAGCAAAAGGGTGATAACCAATTTAAGAAATTCATTGAGATGATGAAGAGTTTGACCATCAATGTGCCTTTGGTGGAGGCACTCGAGCAAATGCCGGGGTACGCGAAATTCATGAAGGATTTGTTACAAAGAAGCAATCAATGGAGTATGAGACAATCAAGATGACCCATCAAGCGAGCGCAATTGTACACTTCATGGCTCCTAAACTTGAGGACCCCGGTGCATTCACTATCCCATGCACTATTGGAAGCGCCGACTTTGCAAAAGCCCTTTGTGACTTGGGGGAGAGTATCAACTTAATGCCATATTCAGTTTTCAAAACTTTGGGAATCGGGCAACCTCGCCCGACTTCAATAAGGTTCCAAATGGCGGATAGGTCAATGAAGCGGCCTTTGGGTATAATCGATGATGTCCTTATTCGTGTTGATAAGTTCATT
Source organism: Nicotiana glauca (assembly GCA_026770625.1). NCBI lineage: Eukaryota > Viridiplantae > Streptophyta > Magnoliopsida > Solanales > Solanaceae > Nicotiana > Nicotiana glauca. The sequence continues at coordinate 46,147 of MU713203.1, forward strand.
TTGCCGGCTGACTTCATGATACTAGATTGTGAGGTGGACTTTGAAGTCCCAATTATCCTTGGAAGACCTTTCCTAGCAACGAGGAAGGCTTTGGTTGATGTCGAGGCAGGAGAGTTGACCTTCTGAGTTGGTGATGAAAAGGTGGTGTTCCATGTGTGCAAGTCTATGAGGCAACCAAATAGCACCGAGGTGTGCTCGTTTGTTGACATTGTCACGGCGGTGATAGTGGATGACAAGCGCAATGATCAATGTTGAAGATCCACTTGAAGCAGTTCTTTTGAACATGGAGGCTAATGATGATGCCGGGAGAATTGAATGTGTAAATGCCTTGCATGGTATGGGCTCATACTCTTATGAGCCTAGGAAGTTATCATTGGACCTTGAAAATCGTAAAACTCCCCCAANAGTTATTCTTTCATCTTGCTTAACTAACTTGCAGATTGACACCACTTTTGTAGTGCTACAAAAGCGCAAGCGGTCAATTGGATGGATGTTGGCGGATATTCGGGGTATAAGCCCCGCTTTTTGCATGCACAAGATCATTTTGGAGGAATATGCAAGGCCATATTTTGAACACCAAAGAAGACTAAATGAAGCTATGCAAGAGGTGGTCAAGAAAGAGGTCATCAAGTGGTTGGTTACCGGTGTAGTCTACCCAATCTCGGATAGTTCATGGACCTCTCCGGTCCAATGTGTGCCAAAGAAGGGTGGCATGATGGTTGTCACTAATGCCAACAATGAATTGATTCCTACCCGTACGGTCATGGGTTGGAGAGTGTGAATGGGTTATAGAAAGCTCAACAAGGTCACGAGAAAAGATCACTTCCCTCTACCATTCTTGGACCAAATACTTGATCGTTTAGCGGGTCGGGCTTATTATTGTTTCCTTGATGGCTACTCGGGATACAATCAAATTCTCATTGCCCCTGAGGATCAGGAAAAGACAACCTTTACATGTCCGTATGGCACATTCGGTTTCTCAAGAATGCCATTTGGACTTTATAATGCTCCGACGACCTTCCAAAGATGTATGATGGCAATCTTCACCGACATGGTGGAGGATATTCTGGAGGTCTTCATGGATGATTTTAGCGTGGTGGGGGACTCATTTGAAGAATGCCTAGTGAACTTGGACAAGGTGTTGAAAAGATGTAAAGAAACCAATATTGTAGTAAACTGGGAAAAATGTCACTTCATGGTGCAAGAGGGTTTTGTGTTGGGTCACAAAATCTCAAAACATGGAATTGAAGTCGATAAGGCAAAAATTGAGGTTATCTCAGGACTTCCTCCCCCTACTTCTGTAAAAGGGGTGAGGAGTTTTTTGGGTCACGCCGGGTTCTACCGGCGATTCATTAAAGACTTTTCAATAGTTGTGAACCCGCTTTGTAAATTGTTGGAAAAGGATGTGAAGTTCATTTTTGATGAGAGGTGTATGGAGTCCTTTGAGTTGTTGAAATGAAAATTGACCACAAGTCCCATCATCACCGCACCCGATTGGGAATTGCCTTTTGAACTTATGTGTGATGCGAGTGATGTAGTGATTGGTGAGGTGCTTGGCCAAAGAATCAACAAAATTTTTCATCCCGTGTATTATGCGAGCAAGACAATGAATGAGGCCCAAAGAAACTACATGGTGACGGAAAAGGAGCTCTTGGCTATTGTGTTCGCGATGGAGAAATTTCACTCTTATCTTATGGGGGCGAAGGTGATCATACATACGGACCATGCAGCCCTCAGGTATTTAATGACAAAGAAAGATTCGAAGGCAAGGTTGATGAGATGGGTACTACTCCTTCAGGAATTTGATCTAGAGATTGTGGATAGAAGAGGAAGTGAGAATCAAGTCGCGGATCATTTGTCCCGGCTAGAGGAAGAAGGGAGACTGAGGAATGGTGTTGAGATAAATGATGCTTTCCCCGATGAGAAATTTCTTTCAATTTCTATGGGTGACATACCTTGGTTTGCGGACATCGCCAATTTCATAGTGACCGGCAATGTCCTGTGTGAGCTCTCTTCCAACCAAAGGAAGAAACTCAAGCGGGATAGCTTAGATTTATATTGGGATGAGCCGTACTTGTTCAAAATTTGTATGGACGGGGTAATACGAAGATGTGTGCCGGAAACTAAGCAAATGAACATATTGGAGGCTTGCCACTCTTCTTCTTATGATGGTCATCATGGGGGAGTGAGGACGGCGTCAAAGGTTTTAAGTTGCGGCTTCTATTGGCCGACTTTGTTTCAAGATGCAAGCAAATTGGTGAAGAAATATGATGCATGCCAAAGAGCTGGCGGGATTTCAAGAAGGGATGAGATGCCTCTTCATACAATCCTCGAGGTAGATATTTTTGATGTTTGGGGCATTGATTTCATGGGCCCGTTTGTAAGCTCTTGTGGGAACACATATATTCTCGTGGCAGCGGATTATGTGTCAAAGTGGGTTGAAGCCGTGGCTCTTCCCAACAATGAAGCCCGGAGTGTCGTGGCATTTTTGAAAAGGAATATCTTCACTAGGTTTGGAACCCCTCGTGCTATCATTAGTGATGGGGGGTCCCATTTTTGCAACAAGGCCTTTGACTCTTTGCTCACTTAATATGGAGTTAACCACAAGGTGACTACCCCGTATCATCCACAAGCAAGCGGTCAAGTGGAGGTTTCAAATCGGGAAATTAAGAGTATTTTGTCCAAAACAGTGAATGCTAATAGGACCGATTGGTCAAAGAAGTTGGATGACGCTCTTTGGGCTTATTGGACAGCTTACAAGACTCCAATTGGTATGCCTCCATATTGTTGGTGTTTGGTAAGGCTTGCCATCTCCCGGTGGAACTAGAAGACAATGCTATGTGGGCATTGAAAAAATTAAACTTGGAATGGGATGTTGCGGCCAACCTCCGAGTGGAACAATTGAATGAACTTGATGAGTTTAGATTTCATGCTTACTCCAGCTCATCCTTGTATAAGGACAAGATGAAGTACCTCCACGATAAGTATGCGCGGAGTAAAGAATTCAAGGTAGGCGACATGGTTCTTCTTTTCAATTCCCGGTTAAGGTTATTTCCGGGGAAGCTCAAATCTAAATGGAGTAGTCCCCTTGAAGTGGTCTTTGTAACTCCTTTTGGTGCTCTTGATCTTAAAAACAAAAATGGTGAAGTGTTCCGGGTAAATGGGCATCGTGTCAAGCACTATTTGGGAAAGATTGATGATAGCCATGTGGTGGCACTTATTCATTTGAAGTGATATGACGGTAACATATGTCGTGCCGCGACGTTAAATCAGGCACTTCTTGGGAGGCAACCCATGTATTTTTCTTTCTTTTTTGATTTCTGTTGTAGAGTAGGATTTTTGAGCTAGTGGTTAGTGAGATGTTGCAGGAACTGTGTTGAATCAATGCAAAACAACTGTGCAAAAAAGTACTCAGTCTCTGAAGTTGGTTAGTGCGGCCGCACCCTTGATTGTGCGGTTCGCACTGGTTTGATCTGAGGGGAAGCTATTCTCTGAAGTTGCATGTGTGGCCGCATCCCAAGATTGTGCGGTCCGCGTTGTACCGCACGATCGCATCCACATTGGTGCGCCCGCATCAGAGGTTTTAAACACGATGATATATGGTAAGTCCCAGCGCGATCCACGGTCGTGTTCACGTGGCCGCGCTGGACGGTAAGTCGGGGCCCCGCTTTCTTTTTCTATAAATAGACCCCTAGGGCTTCATTGAGAAGTTTTTGCCAAATCGATCCCTGAACCCTAATTTTCCACTGTTCACCCTGAGACTCTCCTTTGCATTATCATCAAGAGCATTTCCTCACTTCCCTGGTAACATATCTCTCACATTAATTTTTTAATTAGTATTAATTTACACTTTATACATGTTTCCTTAGTAATAACTTCTTCATTTCTCTTTTTGTTCTTCATCGTTCATGATTAGGATAGTTTTATGTTGTTCTTGTTGTTCTTTGAAATGACGGGCATGTTATAAAAAAGTAGGGACAAATTAGGATGCTTAAACGTGAAATATTTGACCAATTTTTGTTGAACCCTAGTTGTCCCATTATTGGAAGCCCAGCGCGGCAGCATGACATGTTTGTGCGGTCCGCGCCATGACCCGCGCGACCGCACTCTATATTTGCGCGGCTTGCATCAGCGAGGTTCAGAAAGGTCCCATTTGGAGTAGTTAACCAACGCGGCCGCATGACCTATTGGTGTGGACCGCACTGGTCCCGCGCGGATGCATCACATGTTTGTGCGGCCCACATGGGATATGTTCAGAGAGATGGTATTCTTCAGTTTGCCTTGTGCGGCCGCATGCCCTGTTGGCGCGGCCCGCGTGGCTTTTGTCTAGTATATTATGCACCATTGCTTCTTGATGCTCTGCCTTATTATGCATATGATAACACACTACACTTGCCTATACTAACAATTTTAGAATCGTTTGTGTGCAGAAAATGGTGAAACAAAGAGGACGTGGTGCCAAACAACACGGTCGAGGTGAACCCTCCCGGGAAGGGAAAGCTAAGCTAAAGAAACTCACTCCCCAACCCAAACTAAAGAGAAGAAAGCAAGTAGTGACAGATGAGGATCAGTCGGGGAGTGAGTAACTTCCCTCTCAAGAATTATCAGCTGATTCGGGGCAAGCCCCCTTAGTCCCAGCCCAAGATCCACAAGCTATACAATCTGAGTCGTCTGATGGCTCAACAGCGGGAAGCGGCAAGTACTCCACTTTCCCCATAGCTTCAGAATTCGGGGAGAGTGCTGACAGTGATGAGGAGGTCCCAGTTAGTGGGGTACCCGAGGTTGGTGGTATTGAACGAACGAGGAAGGCTGAGGTGTGGGAAGACCGCTTTGTTAGTCAAGTGGCCTTCCACAAATTCTGGGAAATGTGGTCCAAAAGACATCTCATCCCCGAGAGGTGTATCATAATCAAGGACTTAATGCCACTCCTACCCAAAGTCTATGAACAGTTTCAAACTAGAAGCGGGTGGGACCACTTCAGTGACAGGTTGATAAATGCAAATGAGCACATGGTCAAGGAGTTCTACACAAATGTAGCCTACACTAAAAAAACTCCACTGCGACCAAAGTGAGAAACAAGAATGTGGTATTTTCGGGCAAAGCATTCAATGATTATTTGGGTTTCAAGGAGGAAGATGAGACCCAATACTTGGAGAAGCTGGCAATGAAGGAGGAGGTTCGCCCATGGTTAGATCAGTTCTTGGCGCATCCGGGTGTTGTTCCGGATTGAATACAAGCAGGGGTGAAAATCCTTAGAAAGAATATGAATTTTGAGGTGAGAGGGTGGCTCACCTTTGTGTGCAACAGGTTGGATCCCACTTCACATGACCAGACCGTCCCTCTTTCCCGAGCTGTGCTCATTGCTTCCATTATGGTTGGTTTCCCTATCAATGTGGGGAATTTTATGTATAGGGCAATCACTGTTATGACAGTTCGTGGAACTACCCTTTCCCAAACACTTTAACACTGTATTTTAGGGACTTGAAGGTGAAGAAAATGCATTATGATGTGTCAGTGCGCCCAGTAGCCTCCTTCTCCTGGTTCAGTATTTAGGGTCCAAACAACCCAAAGGGGGACAAGAAAAGCAAGTCATCCACCTCTGCCTCGACCGGCCAGTCTGAGGAGCCGGTTGAGGTCGAGCCTTCTACAGAGCTTCCCTCCATCCCAGCTGTATCTGTCCCAGTTGATAGGCCCTCCTCTTCTTTAGGCCCTAGTTCTTTAGCTGGCCCTACAGTTCCTATTTCCCGGACCAACCCATTGACAGCCCAGCAGCTATCCATGACATTGGCCAGTTTGAAAAACTGGATATCCGTAGCGACATCCAAGTTGTCCACATTAGCCACTTCAGTTGAGGCTCAGTCTACCCTGGCCACTGTCCAGGTTCCTCCGTCGATTGAGGAAATACTGCAGACACTCCTGGCCAACCAGAAGAAGATACTTGAGACTCAGACTGCCTTGACTAAGGTAGTTGGAGAACACAGCACAGCCTTGAAGAAATTGGCTCGGGAGCACAAGAAAATGAGGAAGACCAGGGCATCAAAGGAGTCGGTAAAGCTACTTCGTGCAGATGTGGACAAGCTAATGGCAGATCAGATGCTGTTAGACTTGTTATTCGGGGACCCAGCCCCTCCAGCAGCAATCCCAATACCCGAGCCACAGCGGGAGAAGGCACCCAAGCCTATGAGGAAGAAGAGAAAGTTGCCAAGCACTGAGGGAGTCGTGATCGAATTGGCTGAGATTCAGAGCACTCCATCCATTGAGGTGCCAGAGGCTCCACCAGTCCAGCAGCAGGATCTTGTACCAGCTTCAGAGCAGCAGGCCGGAGACCAGTCTGAGGTCCCGGCTACTACAGAGGATCAGGGGACGACAGGAGACCCCATGCATGTGGACCAGGCTTGAGGATCCATTCGGTATCCTTTATCTCTCTTTTGTGCTTATTTTGATAGTTGGCATTGGGGACAATGCCAACTTTTATTTGTGGGGGTGCACCCTACTATTTTGATTCTGATACAATTGGATGACTGTGTATATTTGCTTGATTTCTAGTTTACGTTTTGGATTTGATAGTTGGCCTGTATATAACTTGACTTTGGCTACTTCTAGACTCTTATGTATATATTCATCCCCGTTGTATATTCTACTCCCCATTGTACATATTCATTTGGTTTTTCTATTTTTGTTAACATTTTTTGTTTTTAGTTAGTAGTGAGGCTCGTAGCCTTTTGTTTTGGTTTTGGTGTTTCCAATAAGCCCTCGGTTTTCTTAATACCACGGTTCTTTCCAAGGGTAGAGTGTTGTGCGAACTGGGTGGCTCTTCCCAATGATAGATGGCGTGACAACCTTCTTAAGGGTTTGAGTCCCTTTTTTATTTTTCTTCTTTTGATTTTCAAAATTTCATAGTTAAAGAAACCTCAGGCAAACTTCACTTGGGCCTAACACATTTGCCTTTGATCCCATGGTCAAAGACATAATGTTGTGTTGAGGATGGTGAAAAATAGTGGCCTTGAGACTTGTGTTGACCATACAAACATCATATGGTCGTGCAGGGCCATTGTACGCTTGAATCGTAACTAAGGTTGTTGTGGGCCCTCGACTCGACGTCTTTGGCAATCCTTGAGTATGTGTTGTGAGAATTCGAATCATGAGTCTAAGCTCCGAGCCGATGGTCTAGAACTTGCCCTGAGTGTTTGTTGAGGCAAAATCCTAGGTGAAATTTGGCTTGAGAAGTGATTATAGTCCCTTCTTGATCCGAAATGCTAAGATTGAACAATTCCATGACCTACCGATGAAATGATCCCTAGCTAACCCCTTTGAGCCTTAAACCTTCTTCTTTCAAGAACAAAAGCTACAAACCTATACCCGTTCTTAATGACACCCTCTCTTGGCACCCAAATCTTCCCTTGAGTAGATGGAAAATGTCTAAATTTAAGGGAGGGGGACAAGAAAGGAAACAATGTGGTAAAAGGTGCAAAAGCAAAAGAAAAGGAAGGCAATGAAAAAGGAAGAAAAGACAAGACAAAGAAAAAGACCAAATTAAATAAGGTCAAAAAGGGGATTCAAAGAAAACAAAAGTGAATAAGGTTGTGAAAAAGTGGAAAAAGGAGAAATGTGTTGAATTGCATAAAAAAGAGCGACAGTGTGTCTCTCTAACCCCTTGAAAAAGAAGTGAATACTCAAATGAGTCAAGAAAATGTGCCAAAATGAATCAAAAGAAATGTTTGAGGGAAGATTGAACCCACTTGAACAAAACATATCCTACCCTTACTCAGAAGCCTTTACAATGACTCCACAAAAGCCCTATATGATCTTGAGTTGAATGGAACCTACATTAGTGGATACTTACACAAGGGGCAAGCATATGGTACCTAGAGCCGGACTTATGACCTTCTTTGTGAGAGAAATGAGTGAAAAATCCATAAACCTCGGTTTGTGTGTCATTACTTTAAAAGGTGAGGTTCGCTTAGGGAGAGTTGAGGATGTGTGAGTTTGGGTTTCACAATGACCAAGGTATTTGAGAAAAGCTCCTTGATGAAATGAGTCAACCCTTGATGCTCTTGTGTCATATTTGATCCATAGTTCTTAAAAGCTAAAAATGTGTTAATGATGAATTCGTATTGAGGGCAATTATTAGTCCCAATTGATGCGTGATGAGGTTACTTTAGGATAAGCTGGGATTACTTGGATGTTTCCCTTTGGGGGGTGGGTCTTATTTTATTTGCTTGAGGACAAGCAAAGGTTTAAGTTTGGGGGAGTTGATAACTGTGATTTTAACATGTTTTATGCCCATACTTGCCTATGCTTTATATAGGATTTGCCATAAAATAGACCCAGAATGCTTATAAGTTGCGCTTGATTGCAGGTTTGAATGACAAAATGACAAAAGTCAAAAATCGGCTTGAAATGGAGTAAAACCTGCTCAAGCGTCAAAGATCATGAAAGCAAGGACATTCAGAACTTAGTGCAGACCGCACCATCATGACATGCGGCCGCACTACAGGAGTTCAGAGAGTTGTCATTCTAAATCACAAGCAGCGCAGTTGCACTACAAGCTTACGCGGTCCGCGCCCAGCCAGCGCGGCCGCACTACAAGATTACGCGGACCGCACCACAAAAGTCCAGAGACTATCACAAGCCGCCCATGCGTCCGCACTGCAAGTTCACGCGGTCCGTGCCAGTCACCATGTGGCCGCATTACATCATTGTGCCGTCCGCATCAACATTTTCAGAGAGCAAGTTTCAAGAGTCAAGCAACCCATTGCGGCCACGTGCCATGTTTGTGCGGTCCGCACTGACCCCACAGGGGTATTTTTGTCCGGTTTTTCCAACCTAGTATAAATAGAACATTTTACCACTTTTAGGTTAAGTTTTGTATCAGATACTGAGCTGCGCTCGTGAGACCGAAGTTTTAGCCTATTTTGGCACTTTAGCATTAATTTCTCAATAGATTCTTGTAATTTCTTCTTAGTAATTAATTAATATGGTTATTTCTTCTTCTATTTCTTCAATTTCTTCTTTAATTATGTCTAGCTAAACCCATTAGCTAGGGTTGTGGCTCAACCCTAGTGTGGGTAATTGATGTGTGTTGCTTATTAATGATAGATTGATATTGGGTATTTGTTATTTGGGTTAATTTTATGGTTTAATTAAGGATTGGTAGTTGCAAACTTTGATTCTAGGTTAGTGAGTCTTGACCCTTCTTGAGAAAGAGAGTCTATGACCCCAAAATTGACCCAACAAGGAATTGGGATGGACCCATGAGAAATGGTAGTCCCAATTAATGGGTTAAACCTCGAGAGAGTAATCACCCTACTTGAACCCTAGTTGTTTGGTCTAATTAGCCTACCCAATTGGTCCTGAGATAGTTAATTGGGCAAAATCGTTCTCTCTACCGAGAGGTATGAGAGCGGGTACAATTGCGCAACGGTTATAACATTGATCCCAAATATGTCAATTTATTGTTGGTAGCTTCTAAACAAATACACAACTCCCTTTCTAGCTCCCTGTGGAAATTGACCCCGATACCACTATTCGGGTAAAAGTATTAGCGCCCACTCTTCCTACCATAGTGTAAGGTTGAGTTTGCTGCGATCAATCCCAGCTCTACATTTTCATATATTACTCCATTTATTGCTGGTAAGCTTGACATGATATCTGAGTTGTTTCCACAGTCAGTTGAGGTGTCTACGCCAGTTGGCAACTATATTACAGCTAATCATGTCTATCGAGGTTGTACAGTGTTAATTAATGACCGTCCTACCTCTATTGATTTAGTTGAATTGGTTATGCTAGACTTCGATGTCATTATGGGTATGGATTGGTTGGCAGCTTGTTATGCTAATATTGATTGTCATGCAAAGTTGGTCCGATTTCATTTTCCTGGTGAGCCTGTTCTTGAATGGAAAGGTAATGCAACCATGACCAAGGGTAAGTTTATTTCATACCGTAGGTCTCGGAAGTTTATCGCTAAAGGCTGTATATACCATCTGGTTCATGTCAGGGATATAGATAAGGAGCCAGCGACTCTTCAATCGGTTCCTATTATGAATGAATTCCCGACGGTATTCCCTCACGAACTTCCAGGAATTCACCCCGAAAGGGAAATCGATTTCGCTATAGATTTGCTTCCTGATACGCAGCCTATATCCATTCCTCCATACGGAATGGCTCCTGTAGAGCTAAGGGAATTGAAGGAACAACTGAAGGACTTGCTTGATAAGGGCTTTATAAGGCGAAGTACATCCCCATGGGGTGCTCCGGTGTTATTTGTTCGAAAGAAAGATGGCTCATTGCTTATGCATATTGACTATAGGCAACTAAATAAAGTCACTATCAAGAATAAGTATCCTCTTCCACAGATTGATGACTTGTTCGACCAATTACAAGGTGCCAAATGCTTTTTGAAGATCGACTTGCGATCCGGTTATCATCAGCTACGAGTCAGGGATATTGATATCCCAAAAACAGCATTTAACACGAGGTATTGCCATTTTGAATTCCTTGTCATGTCTTTGGGGCTTACAAATGCCCCAGCAACCTTTATGGATCTTATGAATCGGGTATTCAAACCATTCTTGGATGAATTTGTGATTGTGTTTATTGACGATATCTTGATATATTCACGATCAGAAGCCGAGCATGCAGACCACTTGCGAGCTCTATTGCAGACTCTCTAGGACTACAGGTTATATGCTAAATTCTCTAAATATGAATTTTGGCTAACTTCTGTATCTTTTCTTGGTCATGTTATTATCGGTGATGGTATCAAGGTTGATGGCCAAAAGATTGAAGTTGTTCTGACTTGGACGAGGCCCTTGAATCCGACAGAGGTTCGTAGCTTTTAAGGCTTGGCGGGGTATTACCAAAGGTTTGTGGAGGGATTTTCCTCTATCTCTGGACCATTGATGAAACTGACACATAAGGGAGCTAAGTTTCAGTGGACTGAGGCGTGTGAAAAGGGTTTTTCAGGAGCTAAAGAAAATGTTTACGATGGCACATGTCTTGACTCTTCCGGATGGCACCGAGGGTAATGTTGTATATTGTGATGCCTCGAGAATTGGCCTAGGTTGTGTTCTTATGCAGCATGGTAAGGTTATCACGTACACCTCTAGACAGTTGTAGAAAGATGAACAAAACTATCCTATGCACGATCTTGAGTTAGCCGCAGTTGTCTTCGCCCTAAATATTTGGCGGCATTATCTATATGGGGTTCATATTGATGTTTTCACTGACCACCAGAGCCTTCAGTATTTATTTAAATAGAGAGAGCTGAACCTACAACAAAGAAGATGGCTAGAATTACTAAAGGACTATGATGTTGATATTTTATATCATCCCGACAAAGCTAATATTGTTGTTGATGCCCTTAGTCGGAAGTCTATGGGCAGTCTAATCCGTATTGAAGTTGATAAGGTCAAGATGACCAAATATCTATGCCATCTAGCTAGTTTGCAGATGCATTTGGTAGATGCAGAGGGTGGATGCATTCTCGTTCAGAATACGGCAAAATCTTCTTTTGTTACTGGAGTGAAAGAGCGACAACACGAGGATCCTGAGCTTATAAAACTGAGGGAAAGTATTCCACAGCAGCGACAACCTTTATTTGAGCTAATTGGAGATGGAGTCCTTAGATACAAGGGCCTCTTATATGTACCGACAGTTGGAGAGCTCCGCACCAAGATTCTTTCAGAGGCCCATTATTCTAGATATGCAGTTCACCCCGGAGCGACAAAGATGTATTGGGACCTTCGACAGATCTATTGGTGGAATGGAATGAAAAAAGATATCGCGGAGATGGTATCCTAATCTCCCAACTGCCAGCAAGTTAAAGCCGAACATCAGAAGCCTGGAGGCCTAACTCAGTATATTGAACTTCCATTATGGAAATGGAAAATGATAAATATGGACTTCATCACTGGTTTTCCTCTCACTCCACAGAGGTATGATTCTAATTGTGTAATTATTGATAGGCTTACAAAATCTTCTCATTTCCTGTAAGTCAGGATGACATATTCAGCCGAGGATTATGCCAAGCTTTACATTCGAGAGATTGTTCGCCTTCACGAAGTGTCATTATATATTATCTCTGATCGAGGGGCTCAATTTATAGCACATTTTTGGAAATCTTATCATAAGGGTCTAGGCACACAGGTAAATCTTTGCACCACTTTTCATCCGCAAACTGATGGACATGCAGAGCTTACTATTCGGACAGTTGAGGATATGTTATGTGCCTGTGTGCTAGATTTTAAAGGAAGTTGGGATGATCATCTACCTCTTATTGAGTTCGCTTATAATAATAGCTTCCAAGATAGTATTCAGATGGCCCCTTACGAAGCACTATGCGCGCGAAAGTGTAGGTCGTCGATTGGTTGGTTCGAGGTCGGGGAAGCAGAGTTGCTAGGTCCTAATTTAGTTCATTAAGCAATGGAAAAGGTAAAACTTATTATAGACCGGCTGCGTATAGCACAAAGTCGGCAAAAGTCTTATGCATATGTTCGAGGACGAGACTTAGAGTTTAATGTAGAAGATTGAGTTTTCCTGAAAGTATCGCCTATGAAGGGCGTCATCCGATTTGGAAAGAAGGGGAAGCTCAACTCCAGGTATGTTGGACCGTATAAGATTATTCGTAGGATTGGTAGGGTGGAATACGAGCTTGATTTGCCTTTAGAATTGGAAGCAATCCATCCTCTGTTTCATGTATCTATGTTGCGGAAGTGCATTGGAGATCCTTCACGTATTACGCCCATTGAGGATATTCACATTGCTAAAGACTTATCTTATGTAGAGGTATCAGTAGCTATTTTAGATCGGCAGGTAAGAAAGCTTTGAACTAAAGAAGTGGCTTCCGTGAAAGTGTTATGGCAAAATAACAACATCGAGGAAATGACCTGGGAAGCTGAGGAGGAAATGAGGAAGAAGTAACCCCACCTATTTACGACTTAAGGTGAGTCGCATTTAAATAATTGGCAATTATTTCTTTACAACAACTTAATTGGATTTTGAATGACTTGAAAGTGCAATTTAAATTTCTTATTGCGAGATAGCTATACGAAGCCTGGTAGTTGGAATCTTCAGAATTTGATTTATTCTTTGCAAATGAAACAAATATATCCTCACAAATAACGTATTAGCATAAAAGAAATAAAACCAAGGAATTGACTTGACCCATTCGCAAACGAATGTTCTTGGGGGGAGGGGGGGAGAATGTGAGACCCCATGTTTTTTTCCTCTTCTCTTACGCAATATACATAACGTGGCATGGTTATATTAGGTATATATGATTGGATATAACATCACGCTGGTCACATGTTATGTTTTGGAGTCAATCATGTAGCGAAATAAAGGTCGGCAAAAGTTATCATAAATTTCTCTAATAAATTTTCTAAATTTTGGGTCAAATGTATCAGATCATTTCTCCCAATATATAAAGAGTTATGAGAGACACAACCTATTTAATCGAAGTTCTACGAGTCTAGTGTTTAACCCAAAGAACCTCGCATCAAACGGAAATTGGAGAAAAAATAATGATTGTTTTACCTCGGACTGTTCAGGCTGAAATCGGGTCGCGGACCGGGTCGGGTCAAACAAGTGGTATAAGTCGGTAAACTCGAATTTGAAGACCTCAAAACATTTCATTTCAATCCAAAAATAGTGAGCAAGCTGAAGAGATGGTTCCATGGTGTTCTTGAGTGATTAAGGTACGTTTTTTAACGATTTTTACCGTTAAAGTTTGCCCCCGTGCCTAGAAACTCAATCTCTATGCTTTGCAATCGTTTCCCCCTTCTATAGATATTTTTGGAAGATAGGAATTTATTGTTCTTGCTGTTATTCAGGCTTTATACTTGGTTTGTCAAGGTAATCATCTTGGTACTCTTTTATGATCGTTTTTACAAAGTTTTACAGATGTTTCGTCAAGTTAAGGTCATATGGCAAATTTTCCAAATTAAACTCAATTATGAACCATTTATTGGTGCATATAAGCTGCATATCTATAGTGTTTGCAAAGCTTAAGACGTAAGGAACAACTTTCGTGAAGGAACTACAGGCATTCGGATGTTCGTTGGAAAGGTATGTTAAGGCTAAGCTCCGTCTTTCGTTTTTGCAGGAATTCTTGGAAATTCCTAAGACGCTAAATTTGATATTTTACTATTCAAATGCTAGAAAGACCTTCTGTGAAAGGCATTGGGATCGTAGCTGAAGTATTTTCATGATGCTATTAGGTTGATATTCCACTTGTTCGGTTAAATAGGGTATTCAACATCTATATATGTCATTTTGTTGGCTTTCTTATCTATATGTCTATATATATATATATATATGAATTCTTATTCGTCTTAAGGTTGTGTGACTAAAAAAAATAAAGACATTTAGTATTTGTGATCAGTCCTTCTTCTTTGTTAAAGTGTATTTTAAAATCTCTAAAGTGATACGTCGATTTCCAAAAATCTCAAATACAATTTTTTTATGTTTAAACTATTAAACCACTTGATTTTTGAAATACTTTCTTTTACTAATTATCAAGAAATCAGGTATAAAGACTAAGTGAAGCACCTTAAGATTTTTATGAACATCTTCTGAGTTAAGTTATCTTTCTAAAAGTCGAGTTAAGTTTTCAAGTTTATTCAAGAAAAAATATATGAGGTTCCACGAGACAATTGCATGCGATACGAAGGTGATTATGAAAATAAGAGTACCAATGAGCCAAGATTTGGCTAAGTTCTTGTTATGGCCTATTATGTGCATTCAAAGTTCATATCATACATGGCATATTATGCATGAACTTTGAGCTATAATCGGAGGTAAGGGGCCTATTTGACTGAAAGACTCTATATATTGTATAGATGGCCACATGTTGGCAATATGATACCGGTTAACTACCGGGAGAGACCGCCATTGCTAGCATTTGGTTGGTATGTCATGCATTTGCATCAATATATATGTATTCACAACATACGACTACACGAGCATACCATGCATATATGATTACTATGAGGTCGGATGTCGGCCATAGAGGCTATCATAATTTCAGTGTCAGGTGGTATCACTATTATTTTTTTTATATCAACTAATTATGATTCTACTTTCTGCCTTACATACCAATACATTTTTATTCGTACTGATGTCTCATTGCCTGGGACACTGCATTTTTGTTTCGTGCATGTAGGTCCAGGTCGGGACTCTAATCGACCCCTCTGCTAGGATTTCGGGGTTCAGCTGTGAGTTGGTAAGCTCCACGTCTTCCTAGTGCTATCATAGGATGGTTACTTTTGTTGTACAGTTTGGGTATAGTCGGGGCCTTATCCCGACAGTGCTTATGACATACTTAGAAGCTATCGTGGACACAGTATTCTGGGTTTCTTTTTTTCCAGCTTTCAGTCTCCAGCCTATAGGCTTGGCATGTATATATATGTGTGTAGGCATGTATGTCTCAAATTGCGGCCTCGTCGGCCAGCTAGTACTTTATTATTTTAGCTCGTCTACCTTTGTTTATATGGCTTATTGTTATTCAGGTCATGACCTTAATGGTTCAGGCTTAGTATTTCAGATGTTGTGTTGCCCGATCTATTGGGCCCCCAATTTAGTTAGCTAGTATGTTTAGTGGCTAACTCGATCGAATACAGTATCGAGTGCCAGTCGTGCCTCCTCTAGTTTTGGGGCGTGACAAGAGGTCGAGGACGTGCATGCGATACAACTAGAGCACCTGCGCGAGCTTCCACCAAGGAGCCACCAGCAGTTCCAGTCGGAGCCTAGGCACCTGATACACTTACTGCTACTACCACGCCAGCACTTCAGGAGACTCTAGCACAGTTCATGAGCATGTATACCACTTTGGCTAAGGCAGGGTTGCTTTTCCTTGCTGCAGCTACATCTCAGGCTGGGGGAGGAGCACAGATTATTTCGGTACAACCCGTAGTTCCAGATCAGCCCGAGGATAGGGCAGCGGCTTCCGAAGATGAGCAGCAGGGGCTTGAGAGGTTCAAAAAGTATAAGCGTCATGTATTCAGTGGTCTAGCATCAGACGACACTCTGGGATTTCTAGATGAGTGCTACCGTATTCTCCGTACCATGGGTATATCAGGATCGAGTGGGGTTTCCTTCACTACTTCCCATCTTCGAGGAGTTGCCTATGAGTGATGGCATACTTATGAGTTAGACAGTACGGATAAGGTAGCTTCCCTGACTTGGACTCAATTTTCAGATATGTTCCTGAGAGCCTCAGGGACGCATGGCACATAAAGTTTGAGTATTTGCGCCAGGGTACTATGACTATCTCAGAGTATGCTGTCTGTTTCACCAGGTTGGCTAGACATGCACCAGCCTTTGTTTCTACTGTTCGTGAGAGGGTTCGCCAGTTTATTGAGGGGCTTATTCCCAGCATCAGATCTAGCATGGCTCGCGAGTTAGAGATGGATATTCATTATCAGCAGGTGGTGAACATTGCTAGGAGGATTCAGGGTATGCATTCTAGGGATAGAGAGGAGAGGGAGGCCAAGAGGTCTCGAGAGTCGGGCCATTTTTATAGCGTTTGTGCCCCAGCTGCAGGTCGTCATGGTAGTGGTTGTCACACCTCCTTTTTCCTACACCCCGCAAAGGGGTTGTCGATGCCCCCTTTTTCTAAAGGCAAAATCGGGTTTATGACATTTGGGCGGACAACTCTATTCCTTTTGGGAATTTGGGTTTGAGATTTAGAAGAGTTGCCACCTAATGATTATGTGTATTAGGACACTAAGAAAATTAAAAGAAAAGAAGAACCGGAGAATGGGTAAAGGCTTGAAATTATCTCAGGGGGAAGGTGTTAGGCACCCCCCAAAATCTACTAGTGTGGTTCCCGGCCATGCTACAATTGTGACTTTAAAGTGAGTAAACATACAAGACAACTTCCATATAACGATTACAAGTAGGAACGTATAAAGGTCAAATAAACATGCTGAAGTTAGGGAATATGTGGTTTCATAGTCGTTTAAAAGAATGTATAAGTGCAGAAAAATGGGGATCAAGTAATGAATGTAAATAATCAGACAAAGAAGTAAAATGAGCGAAAGTTTAAAAAGAAAAAGTGCTGAAAACCAGACAATTAAAAGAGCTTGTGCATAATAAGTGAAAGAGTTGAAGAAAACTAAATATCTTAAAAAATTATGGAAAAATGGAAGTGAACAAGTAAAGAGGAAAGGGGGTCCTAGGTTTATAAATAACGTGGATCACCCCACACAACACCCGGTAACCATTTATACACATGGTGTTATCGCGTGGTCATCATATCCATGTCTATCCTTCCCACCCCGTTAAGGTATTAAAGTGAGAGATAGTATCATTACATAATGCATGCTATTACCCGTCTCAATCCTATCAGTCTCGGAGGCATTGAGACTACTAGTCCTAAAGGAAGGGGGTCGGGGCTTTTCAGAGTTTCAAAAGGGTAAAGTCTAGGCGACAAGCAAAAACGCATAAACAGGTAGGGGGAAACAAATAGAAATTAAGGCTCACACGGGCCTACTCACTTAAAAGAGCAAATATAGCATGACTTCAATTACGTGTTTGGTCTGAATTAAATTAAAAGCATAGGCTAGGCTGATTCATCATATATTTCTCTGATGAGGAGTCCAAATTAGCCTTGTCTGGATGTAGTTTATCAAAATTGACGCAATTAATTACCTAATAGTTTGCCTAAGTGATACCTATAGGTATGACATCTAATAGAGCGTACTGATTTTAGGGAAAAGGTTGCTGGTTTTACAAACAAAAGATCTGCAGATTTTGACGACCTTATGACTGATTTTAGACTCGTACATGAAATAGACGAAGCTGGTTCAGTTGATTATTGCTATAGGCATGATTTCTAAGCGTAATTGGTTTTAAACGATTACATAAATGCAAGAGTCCTATAGGCATGGTATCTAGAGTGAAGTTGGTTATTTATTAAACCTGAGACTGTTTGCCTAGTAGTATGTATATGTAGAAGTGCAGAAACCTAAGATCATGATTTCTATATGCAGAACTTATAGTCATGATTACTAAAAAATGCAGAAGTACAGGACTTATAGACATAATTTCTAAAATGCAGAATGCAGAATTTATAGGCATAATTTCTACGACACAGAAGTGCAGAAATGCAGAAAAACTTATAGGCATAATTTCTACGATGCAGAAGTACGAAAATGCAGAAAAGCTTATAGGCATAATTTCTATGATGCAGGAAAACTTGTAGGCATGAGTTCTAAAATGCAGAATGTAGAAATTATAGGCATGAGTTTTATTAAAGTGCAGAATGAGGAAATTATAAATAACCTATAGGCAATTTTTCTACCCTTTGCATGCGTTCATCCCTATCCCTTTCTACTAGACATCCCCAATTGTAATTACAAATTATTATAGACATAAATGAATCAGAAAAAAAGTAAAAGTTACATCAGAAGTTCCAGCAACATCCAAACAGCCTAATTCAGACCCAAAGTCTAACAATATGAGACAAACCAACTTCCAGGATCATATTTCCAAAAGCCTTTCTCATATTTGGGATATGTCAAAGTTTCCAAGAGTCTCAAAGGGCTCTGGGCAGTGCTTACACCCCAAACACATTGCAGAATTAAGATCATAGTGCAGTGCGGAAATGCCAACCCTCAGATGTCCAAGTTCAGAGGGAACTCAAGGTCCCAAAGCAGGGCTCATAAGAGAGGGGCAGAACTTAAGTGTCTAAGAATAAGTGTAAGTGCATAGAGGGGGAATCAGGGAGAGACAGACAGGCTGGCGGTCATGCCCAGCAATTGGGAATGCTGGCACACCCCTGACCAGCCTATTAGCCAACTTAGGAGTTAGGACCCATTGTGGATCAGGTTATGGCCTGGGCAGTAATTAGGATACTGCCAGGCCAAAAACCTTAACTCAAACACATATAAGGGAATAGGGTAAGGGATTCACAATAGTAAAGGCAAGGAAGGAACATAATTAGCACAAATCCCTGAACACAAGCAGTAAAGTAAACAAAGATGCTGAAACTGTGAATAAACACAAAGGGGTGAGGCAGAAAATTAAATAAAAGACATACCAGTTTCAAAGGAAAACAAGTAAGAAAACAGTAGTCTTTGAAAAGCCAAGTTGCAAGCACAGTAGTTCTAAAAGTTTTCAAGCAATTCAGAGCGTTGAATTCAAATTAGTAAGGTAAATGTGTGAGTTGAAAGTAAGAAGTTCGAAGTATTGAACTTGAAGTATAGATGCGAAAGTATTCAATTGGGAGTGTAGATGTAAAATCCGGTCTTTTAAAGTACAGAAGTTCAATCCTTTTTATAGTGCAAAGAGAACCAGTAAGAAAGGTAAAGAAATTATTGAAATCAGTCTCCCTTTGGTTAAGGGATTCTGATTCCAACGGGTAGAAATTAGTTAAGGAAAGAAATTTCTAATTAAACCTTTCAAAGTAGCACAAAAGGGGTAAGTACATAGAAATTATTTAAGAAAAATAATCAATGGTACACGGTTTGTGCCAAATATGGTAAAGGAATCAATTAAACAGCCATGAAACCAAAAACTGCAAGTTCGATTGAATGAACCAAGTCAAGAAAGGTAAATGAGGTTCAATAGAAGGAAAATCAGTGGCAGTTTATCAGCCTTATAAAGGGGTTTCAGAATCAATCACTTAGTTGGTAAAAAAAACCTTTTGAAAGAGAAATTTCTCATATATATAAACACACAGATCAAACAAAAAGATTTGTTAGGTTATTTAGAAAAAGAGTTTAACACTGAAAGTCTCAGAGTCACAAGACAAAGAGATTCAAGTTTAATTATAGACTCATAGTGAGCCTGAAAGCCTAGGGTCCCAAAGTGAAACCCTAGTAACACTTGTCAAATAAGCCCTAAAACCTAGGGTTTCGAATAGAGTCAGAGGTAAGAAAACAAGGTCTTTGAAAGAGGCTTAGAAATCTCTTTCAAAGACTTATGAGAAACACACATACACAAACAAGTTCAGAAGATAGAGATGATGCGAGTTTTCAAACAACAGTAAAGAAAAATATGCAAATACAACTCAGTAAAATGACAAAATCCAGGATTCAAACATAAACACAATGTAGCAAAGAGTGAGGAAAACAACACAAATCAACATGCGAGCATAAGAACAACAAAAAAAAAATAGAAGAGTCTAGCATAATAGAAAAGAAACAAAAGAGATAACTTATGCATAATAAGAAGAACACATACGAGCATAAAACACACATAAAGAAAGAACATGAAGAATCATAAAACATTTGAAGAAATCTTTTCAGAAACTCTAAAATTGGAATTGAACGATTTTAAAGAGGAAATTTAGGGAAAACTTTTAAAACGTCAGATAACGCTTAGGCATGTCACAGATCTAAAAGAAATAAGCAAGTACAGAACCTGAGACAGCTTAGAGTTGCAGAGAAAATCCTAGAATGAGAAAGGTATTGAGGAAAGTCGGATCCTGAGTCAAGAAGACTCATATTGCTTGAATACGGCGGAATAATGGCCGGAAAGGCCATAGATCTACAGATCTGAGAAAGATCTAAAGAGAGATATTGAGATCGGGCTCCAAAACCTCGAGAATATTAGGTTTAATGGTGAGAGAGAGTGAGTACAAGCCATCCATGGCCTGGAATGTTATGGATTCCGGTGGAAACATGGTAAAAACATGTGGGAGATGATTAGGATTTTGGGAGAGTTTGAGAGGAGAGTGATTTCAGAGGTGGTAGATGAGTGAAAGTGATTTAGGGTTAGGGGTGTTTGTGAATTAAAAAAGGAAAGGATGAATAAAGGTCGTTGATCTTTGTGATGAAAGGGGAGCTGTGCGGGTTAAAATAATTGGGTCGTGGGTCGGGTGATTTAGGAATTGGGTAGGTTTTAATTTGGTGTGGAATTGGGGGTTAAATTGAGGTTAAAATTGAAAGGAAATGAGGCTATAATTGAAATAGAAACGGGCTAGATGTTAAATAGCCAATTTTCCCATTTTTATTCTATAAAATAGCAATAATGATTTTAAAACCAAATTAAAAGAACTAAAACTAATTAATAATATATATATATATATATATATATATATATATATATATATATTTTAATCCAAAAATACTGGAAATAATTTTATAATTGTAAAATGTTGTTAATCGTAAAATAGGCTATAATTGCAATTATATGCAATTTAGCTTTAGAAATACCAAATAAATTCGTAAAAATATACAAAAATTACCTTAATTGTATTTTGCTATAAATATGAGAATAAAATAAGTTAATCAAAAAAAGGATAATTTTTTGGAATAATTACTGATTTTGTACTGCTAAAAATGGGCAATAAATCGATTTTAAAACCTTTACAAATTAGGAAAAAAATACCAAAACTCTTGGGAATGATTATATATGCATAAAAATTCTATTTTGAAAGTACTTTGAGTATAAAAATATATAAGAAAAAATTGGGTATCAACAGGGGTATAATAGGGAGTTTTTTCCAACTTAAAGTGACAATCGAAACGAGATTATTATTTTTAAAATTCAGAGTCACCACTTGGGATAATTAAGGTGTCCCAAGTCACCGGTTTAGAATCCCGAATTGAGGAAAAGATTGACTCTGTATTACAATCCGCGAACCAGAAATCCGGGTAAGGATTTCTGTTAACCCGGGAGAAGGTGTTAGGTATTCCCGAGTTCCGTGGTTCTAGCACGGTCGCTTAACTGTTATTATTGGCCTATTATCTGATTTTAATACACTTATAAACCTATGTGCAATTTTAACTCTTTAACCTCTTTTATTCATTTTTAAAAGAAAATTACAACGTCATTTAAAATATGTCTTGAACCACGTCACATAAATGCACCCGCAGTCTGCAACACATTTTATATAACATTGTTGAGATTTGGATTTGGGTCACATAAATGCGCACACGAGTTTAAGAAGTTAAATTATTAAAATAACGCGACTAAAGCAACTACGCGTAAGCAACTTTGCGAGGGCCATGAAAATTCGCTAAATGGCACGCCTCGATTTCTAAGGATAAACAAGATTAATTAAACGAGGGCCATGCAATTGTCATTTTTATTTGGCATGGCGCACCTCAATTGATTTTAAAAGAAAATAATTATTTCACTAAGGCAAACTAAAGATACTCCTACTTTAAACTAATTTAAAATCAAATATCACGACCACGTCATGGGAACCATACTCGTAGTCACGATGATGATTTATTTGGAGAAGGGACAAGCCCTTGTAATCATACATGAGAAATATTCTAATGACTATCCTTTTCTGGTCTTTAGGTTATAAATATCAATTAGAAATATATTCTTTGTTTCATAATCCAATTGCCATGAATCCAATGCCAACACACACATTCCCTGCTTTGGAGCAACCCATGTCATAATTGAAAGCAAATCATAGTAAAGTTCAGCCTTCATTTTTAGATAATTAGTTATAACTTCTAATTAAGGTACTGTTAGTATTAGGGGGGATCAACCGAAATTAAAGCTCAAATTAAAATTAAAGGCTCAACTAAAAATGATCCACGTGAGCTAATATTGTATTTCAACATCACATATACATATTACCAGGAGAAAATACTAAGAACACGGGGCAGAGATGAGGATAACCTACTCGTGACTAACGTCGAATGCGTTGGAACCGCGACGGAACCTCGGACGAAACTGAAATAGAGCTCCTTACACAACGACTTCCAGCTACCTCTGAGTTTACTCGGAATCTCAACAGTTTTACGAGCTTATTTGTAATAACCAACACATACGCTAGAACTCAACGAAAAAACTCAAGCAAGACCTCTTAAAAACTATCGCGAAATGGGAACAGGGCTGGGAATCTGGTTGAGGAGGGCGCGTTTCTTTTGACTGATTTTGCTGGGTTTCGGAGCTTTAAACCTTAGCCACATGACCGATAAACATGCTGCTATACTAAGGAAATCACAACATCTTGTTCATCATCTAGGATTCGACTCCGGAGGAACAGTGGTAGTAGAGGGGGAAGAAGGAGAGACGGGGAAGCAACAACCGGAGCCAGCGATGGGGTGAGATAGAAAAAGAGAGAGAGATGGCTGGAAGGGTTTGTTATTTGTGTTATCGGCAGCTGGTTTTTGGAGAGTCACGAAGAAGATGATAAGGTCATTTTGGAGGCGAGCAGCGGCACTAGGCTACAGGGGTGGTCCACTGGTGGTGTGAACGGCGACTGACATGGAGATGGAGTTTAGGCTTTTTGGTTTTGAAGGTGATGAAATCTCATGGGGGAGGGGTCTGTCCAGTATTGCGGCTGATTTCCTAGGGCTCTAGGCTTCAAGCGTTATTCTTTGTATATCTTTTTTTTTCTTTAGATTTTTAGGCATTACCTATAATATAGGTCTAGGTTTTAGGTGTATTTTGTATATTTTGCCAATTAGTCCCTAGGTCTTTTTGTGTTAAGTCCTTAGGATCTTTTTTTTTGTACCAAAAAAGAGTCTAAAAGGTCCCTAAGGTTAGCTTGATGGGTATTGGGTTTTGGACTTAATGGGATAATCTGAATTGGGCAAAAAATTGAACTCTAAAACTCCTAAAATTGTGGTCCAACACCTTAATTGACTCCCTTTTAAAATAAGATAAAAATACTATACAATGCCAAAGTTATTCCTAATTAATTAAACCAAACATGAAACTATTTTTGTATTTTTGAAATTATATATAGATAAAAATAAGGTACTAAATTTTTTTTTTAATTATGAAAAATACATAAACTAAAATATTTTTTGTAATTTTCCATTTTTATGATGAAAATAAAGTAAAGCAGTCAAAAATAGATGAAATAGCTATATTAGGCCTAAATTAAATATTTACATGCTAAAATATAAAAAAATCTTGGGGAGGGTCAAAAATCACATGTCTACAGCTGCCCCTCTTTTACTGGAAAGATGAAGTATTTTCAGATAAAGAACGAATAGACAGGTTTTTGATCCCTTTATTTAAGGAGACCAAAACTAAGAGTAAAGGGGAACGTGACCGAGCCCTGGTATCTGAGCTGCCTACATATCCTTGGCTATAAAGGAATCAAGCCACGTGTAGTTCAGAGGTGAGTGAGATGATGGAGTATGCAGAGGTGAAGAGCCAGTCGAGGTGTCGTTCCGCTGAGGTTCCGGTCCGCGGTCCTGTTATTACTTAAAAATCAAAAGAAATGAAAAAGACTAGCTAAGCCTGTTAACTACGAGTTACAAGATTCCTATCTATAAGTCTTCTGAAGCTTGAACCTTGACGCTTGCTAGTTGCAGGTGCTAGTTCATCTTTCTTCAACTTTTCGGATCAAGACCAGGTATGCAGTGCTTGTGACCTCGGTCACGTCTTGAGCATCCCACATCTTTCTCTAATTCTGCATTTGGATTCACTTCTTGCCTTTTTTTTTTATTCCGGGTTGTGACTAACTTCCATTGATCATCTCGGACTGTTGACTCACATTCTTGCCGCGATCTTCTTTTGTTGCTGACTTGAATTGTAATTTGAGATACTTTCCCTTTTCTTCAGGTGGATGCCTAATTGCCAAAAACTTGAACTGTAATGTCGTGCTCTCCAGGTGGGCGCCTGACTGCTGAACTTGAATTGTATTCTCGTGCTCTCCAGGTGGGCTCTTGACTGCTGAACTTGAATTGTATTCCCGCACTCTCCAGGTGGGCGCATGACTGCTAAACTTGAATGTATTCCCATGCTCTCCAGGTGGGCGCCTGATTGCTGAACTTGAATTGTATTCCCGTACTCTCCAGGTGGGCGCCTGACTGTTGAACTTGAACTTGTATTCTTGTGATCTCTAGGTGGGCTCCTGACTGCTGAACTTGAACTTGTATTTCCGTGCTCTCCAGGTGGGCTCCTGATTGCTGAACTTGAATTATATTCCTATGCTCTCCAGGTGGGCTCCTGATTGCTGAACTTGAATTGTATTCCCGTGCTCTCCAGGTGGGCGCCTGAATGCTGAACCTGAATGTATTCTCGTGCCCTCCAGATGGGCGCCTGATTGCTGAACTTGAAACGTAATCCCGTGCTCTCCAGGTGGGCTCCTGACTGCTGAACTTGAATTGTATTCTCTTGCTCTCCAGTTGGGCGCCTGATTTCAACAAAATAGACAAAAACAAGGAAAAATTTCTGCCCTAGTTTGGTTGCTGGGCACATATGTGAAGGTAAACTGAATCATGTTACCAAATATCAATAAGAACTTGAAAGCTGAAACTTGAACTGTACTCCCTTGCTCTCCAGGTGGGCGCCTGATTGCTGAAACTTGAATTGTATTCCCTTGCTCTCTAGGTAGGCGCCTGATTGTTGAAACTTGAATTGTATTCCCTTTCTCTCCAGGTGGGCGCCTGATTTCAACAAAATAGACAAAAATAAAGAAAATTTCTACCCCAGTTTGGTAGCTGGGCATATATATGAGTGTAAACCGAATCATGTTACCAAATATCAATAAGAACTTGAAAGTTGAAACTTGAACTGTACTCCATTGCTCTTCAGGTGGACGCCTGATTGCTGAAACTTGAATTGTATTCCCTTGCTCTCCAGGTGGGCGTCTGATTGCTGAAACTTGAATTGTATTCCCTTTCTCTCTAGGTGGGCGCCTGATTTCAATAAAATAGACAAAAACAAAGAAAATTTATGCCCCAGTTTGGTAGCTGGGTATATATATGAATGTAAACTGAATCATGTTACCAAATATCAATAAGAACTTGAAGCTGAAACTTGAACTGTACTCCCTTGCTCTCCAGGTGGGCGCCTGATTACTGAAACTTGAATTGTATTCCCTTGCTCTCCAAGTGGGCGCCTGATTGCTGAAACTTGAACTGTATTCCCTTGTTCTCCAAGTGGGCTCCTAATTTTAACAAAATAGACAAAAACAAAGAAATATTTCTGCCCCAGTTTGGTAGCTGGGCATAGATATGAGTTTACCAAATATCAAAGAACTTGAAAGCTAAAACTTGAACTGTGCTCCCTCTCTCCAGGTGGGCGCCTGACTGCTGAAACTTGAATTGTATTCCCTTGCCTCCAGGTGGGCGCATGATTGCTGAAAATTGAACTGTATTCCCTTGCTCTCCAGGTGGGCGCCTGATTGCTGAAACTTGAATTGTATTCCCTTGCTCTCCAAGTGGGCGCCTGATTGCTGAAACTTGAACTGTATTCCATTGTTCTCCAGGTGGGCTCCTGATTGTTGAAACTTGAATTGTTTCTCCCTGTTCTCCAAGTGGGTACCTGATTTTAACAAAAATAGACAAAACAAAGACAATTTTCTGCCTCAGTTTGGTAGCTAGGCACATATGTTAGTGTAAAACTAAATTATGTTACCAAATATCAGTAAGAATTTGAAAGCTAAACCCCAACGATAATTTGAAAGCTAAACTATATCTTCTAAAGATATGACTTCCGCTAAATCTTGTTATCTAATGAAAATCCTTAAAGCTAGGTCTCATTATTCAGGATGGTCCTGAAAACTCCTACTTGAATCCTATCTCAAATATGCAAACTTTGGAACCAACTTATATTCCTTTTGGGGTACATTTATGCTAGATTTTGCTACTCCTGATTTTTTTGAATTTTAGACTAGATCCCATTTCCAGGAGGGTCCTGAGACTTTACGGTCAAACCTGTCTGCTGCTCGATTTTCCCCTATGGAGGGTTTCCCGAAACAAACAAAATTTTCTGCCCCTGTTTCAATCAAAGAAAATACGAAGGCTCAAATTAAAAGCAAATCACAGTAAAGTTCAACTTCCATTTTTAGATAATTAGTTATAACTTATAATTAAGGTACTGTTACTATTAGGGGGATCAACCGAAATTAAAGCTCAAATTAAAATTAAAGGCTCAACTAAAAATGATCCACGTGAGCTAATATTGTATTTCAACATCACATACCAGGAGAAAATACAAAGAACATGGGGCAAAGATAAGGATAACCTGCTCGTGACTAACGTCGAATGCGTTGGAACCGCGACCGAACCTTGGACGAAACTGAAATGGAGCTCCTTACACAACAACTTCTAGCGACCTCTGAGCTTACCCGGAATCTCAACATTTTCACGAGCTTATTTGTAATCACCAACACATACGCTAGAACTCAACGAAAAGACTCAAGCAGGACCTCTTGAAAACTATCGCGAAATGGGAACAAGGCTGGGAATTAGGTTGAGGAGGGCACATTTCTTTTGACTGATTTTGCTGGGTTTCGGAGCTTTAAACCTTAGCCAGATGACCGATAAACATGCTGATATACTAAGGAAATCACAGCATCTTGTTCGTTCATCGTCGAGGATTCGACTCCGACGGAACAGTGGTAATAGAGGGGGAGAAAGCGAGACGGGGAAGCACCAATCGGCGCCAGCGATGGGATGAGATAGAAAAAGAGAGAGATGGTTGGAAGGGTCTGTTGTTTGTGTTATCGGCGGCTGGTTTTTGGAGAGTCACGATGAAGATGATAAAGTCATTTTGGAGGCGAGCAGCGGCGCTAGGCTACAGGGGTGGTCGACTGGTGGTGTGATCGACGGCTGACATGGAGATGGAGTTTAGGCTTTTTGGTTTTGAAGGTGATAAAATCTCATGGGGGAGAGGTCTATCCAGTATTGCGGCTGATTTCCTAGGGCTCTAGGCTTCAGGCGTTATTCCTGTATATCTTTTTTTTTCTTTAGATTTTTAGGCATTACCTATAATATAGGTCTAGGTTTTAGGTGTATTTTGTATATTTTTCCAATTAGTCCCTAGGTCTTTTTGTGTTAAGTCCTTAGGGTCCTTTTATTTATTTTTTGTATCAAAGAAGAGTCTAGAAAGGTCCGTAAGGTTAGCTTGATGGGTATTGGGTTTTGGACTTAATGGGCTAATCTGAATTGGGCCAAAAATTGGACTCTAAAACTCCTAAAATTGTGTTCCAACACCTTAATTAACTCCCTCTTAAAATAAGATGAAAATACTACACAATGCCAAACCTAATCCTAATTAACTAAACCAAACATGAAACTATTTTTGTGTTTTCGAAATTATGTAAAGCTAAAAACAAGGTACTAATTTTTTTTAAAAAAAAATTATGAAAAATACATAAACTAAAATATTTTTTGTAATTTTCCATTTTTATGATGAAAATAAAGTAAAGAAGTCAAAAATAGTTGAAATAGCTATATTAGGCCTAAATTAAATATTTAGATGCTAAAATATAAAAAATCTTGGGGAGGGTCAAAAATCACATGTCTACAGGGGTTATATGAGTCACCCCGTTCATTCAGATCTTCCACCAGCCAGTGGTATTCCTGCTCCTCCTAGACCTCAAGAGCCTTATTATGCACCTCCAATATCTAGTGCGCCTCCTGTGCGGAGTGCTTTCAGCAGTCAGTCCAACAGACCTGGCCTGATTCAGTCATATCTGACACGTCCTCCCAGAGGTTGTTTTGAGTGTGGTGACACATGCCATATGGTGAGGGATTGCCCCAAACTTATGAGGGGTTCTCCTCCACAGACTTCTCAGCCACATCGTGGCTCGTAGAGTTCTCAGGCTATTGTTACAGCTCCAGTTTCTACCCCACCTGCTCAGCCAGCTAGAGGTGGAGGTCGGGGAGGTAGAGGTCGCCCTAGGGGGAGGCCAGGCCAGATACTATGCCTTTTCTACCCGTACCGAGGTTGTTGCCTTCGATTCTGTCATCACGGGTATTGTCCTGGTTTGTCACAGAGATGCATCTGTTCTATTCGATCCAGTTTCCACTTATTTTTATGTGTCTTCTTATAATTCTCCTCATGTAGGTGTATCTCAGGATTCTTTGAGTTCCCCTATTTATGTTTCTACTCCTGTGGGAGATTCTCTTGTTGTGGACCGTGTTTATCGTTCGTGTTTGGTTGCTCTTAGTGGTTTTGAGACCATAGTCAATTTATTGTTGCTCAAGATGGTTGATTTTGATATTATCTTGGGCATGGACTGGTTGTCGCCCCATTATGATATTCTTGATTGTCACACCAAAACCGTGACTCTAGCTATGCAAGGTGTACCACGTTTTGAGTGGAGGGGTGCTTTATATCACACTCCCAGTAGAGTTATTTCTTTCCTTAAGGCTTATCAAATGTTTGAGAAGGGGTGTGATTCGTATCTAGACTATGTAAGAGATGTCAATATTGATACCCCTTCCGTTGATTCAGTCCCAGTAGTACGGGATTTTTTTGATGTGTTTCCAGTTGACCTTTCGGGCATGCCGCCCAATAGAGATATTGATTTTGGCATTTATATGTTGCCGGGCACTCAGCCCATTTCTATCCCTCTATATCGTATGTCTCCTCCTGAGTTGAAGGAGTTGAAGGATCAGTTACAGGAATTGCTTGATAAGGGTTTTATTAGGCCCAACGTATCACCTTGGGATGCTCATGTCTTGTTTTTGAAAAAGAAGGATGGTTCTATGCGTATGTGCATTGATTATCGCCAGTTGAACAAAGTTACAGTTAAGAACTATTATCCTTTGCCTCGTATTAATGATTTGTTTGACCAGCTACAAGGTGCACAAGTGTTTTCTAAGATTGAGTTGCGTTCAGGGTACCATCAGTTGAAGATTCGGTATCCAGATATCCCAGAGACTGCTTTCAGGACTCGGTATAGTCATTACGAGTTCCTTGTTATGATATTTGGGCTGACCAATGCCCCAGCAGCCCTTATGCATTTGATGCACAGTGTGTTCCAGCCATATTTTGACTCGTTATTCATTGTCTTTATTGATGATATTCTGGTGTATTCACGGAGTCGGGAATATCATGAAGAGAACTTGAGGACAGTGCTTCAAACTCTGAGAGAAAAGAAATTATATGCAAAATTCTCAAAATATGAGTTTTGGTTGGATTTCGTGGCACTCTTGGGTCACGTGGTTTCGAGTGAGGGGATAAAGGTGGATCCGAAGAAAGTGAAAGCAATGCATAGTTGGCCCAGAACATCCTCAGCGACAGAGATTCGGAGTTTTCTTGGCTTGGCAGGTTATTACCATTGATTTGTTGAGGGGTTTTCATCTATTACAGCACCTATGACCAGACTGACCCAGAAGGGTGCCCGTTCCAGTGGATGAAAGAGTGTGAGGCGAGCTTTCAGAAGCTCAAGACAGCTTTGACTACAGCCCTAATTTTGATATTGCCTACAGATTTGGGGTCTTATACTGCCTTGGAGCGGTGTTGATGGAGGATGGTAGGTTGATTGCCTACGCGTCTAGACAGTTGAAGGTACATAAGAAGAACTGTCTTGTCCATGATCTTAAGTTAGCTGCTATTGTTCACGCCTTGAAGATCTGGCGTCATTATTTGTACGGTATATCTTATGAGATTTATATTGGTCACCGGAGCTTACAACATCTGTTAAAGCAGAAGGATCTAAATTTGCATTAGAGGAGATGGCTAGAGATACTGAAGGACTATGATATCACTATTTTATATCACC
Source organism: Nicotiana glauca (assembly GCA_026770625.1). Classification (NCBI taxonomy): domain Eukaryota; kingdom Viridiplantae; phylum Streptophyta; class Magnoliopsida; order Solanales; family Solanaceae; genus Nicotiana; species Nicotiana glauca. The sequence goes on from MU713203.1 coordinate 76,535, forward strand.
CGGGTAAGGCCAATGTGGTGGTCGATGCTTTGCAGCGTTGTGAAGAGAGTTTGGGGAGTTTGGCTTATTTACTAGTATCAGAGAGGCCTATAGTGATGGATGTTCAAGCCTTAGCCAGTCAGTTTGTAAGATTGGATCTTTCGGAGCCCAATCAGGTTATAGCTTGCGCGGTCTCTTGGTATTCCTTGTTTGATCATATCCGGGAGCAACAGTTTGATGACCCTCATTTGCCTGTCCTCAAAGATAAGGTTTTGCATGGCGATGCCAGAGATATGACTATTGGTGATGGCGGGGTGTTGAGGATGCAGGGTCGAATTTGTGTACCCAATATTGATGGGCTTCGGGAGTGATTCTAGAGGAGGCCCATAGTTCACGGTATTCCATTCATCCGGGTTCCATGAAGAAGTACCAGGATCTGAGGCAGCACTATTGGTGGAGGCGTATGTAAAAAGATATAGTTGAGTTTGTAGCTCGGTGCCTCAATTGTCAGCAGGTGAAGTATGAGCACTAGAGACTGGGTAGATTGCTTTAGTAGATAGAGATTTCGGAGTGGAAGTAGGAGTGGATCACCATGGGCTTCGTAGTTGGACTCTTACGAACTTTAAGGAAGTTCGATGCCATTTGGGTGATTGTGGATTGGCTGACCAATTCGGCACACTTCATTCCTGTGTGTACTACTTATTCTTCCATACGACTAGCGGAGATTTATATCCAGAAGATTGTTCGTCTGCATGGTATTCCAGTTTCCATCATTTCAGATAGAGGTACTCAGTTCATGTCACGGTTCTGGAGGGACGTACAACATGAGTTGGGTACTCGGGTGAAGTTCACTACAACATTTCACCCTTAGACGAACAGACAATCCGAGAGCACTATTCAGATTTTGGAGGATATGCTCTGTGCGGATGTGATTCAGTTTGGAGGGTCTTGGGATCAATTTTTGCCATTGGCGGAGTTTGTCTACAACAACAATTATCAGTCCAGGATTCAGATGGAACCGTACGAGGCTCTATATGGTAGACGGTGTAGATCCCCATTGGTTTGGTTTGATCCGGGTAGGGCTAGATTATTGGGTACAGATTTGGTACAGGATTCTTTGGAGAAGGTTAAGGTGATACAGGATAGATCCGTACAGCCTAGTCCAGACAGAAAAGTTACGCAGACCGAAAGGTTCGTGATGTTTCCTATATGGTTCTAGAGCGGGTTCTGCTTTGGGTTTTGCCTATGAATGGCGTTATGAGATTTGGGAAGAAAGGGAAGTTGAGTCCGAGGTTTATTAGCCCTTTTGAGATATTGAGGCGCATTAGGGAGGTTTCTTATGAGCTTGCCTTACCTCCCAAATTGGCAGGGGTTCATCCGGTATTTCATGTTTTGATGCTTCGGAGGTATCACGGTGATCCATCGCATGTGTTGGATTTCATTTCAGTCTAGTTGGATAAGGATCTATCTTAGTGAAGGTTCAGTGGCAGGGTCAGCAGGTCTAGGAGGCGACTCGGGAGACTGAGCAGGATATGTGCAGTTGTTACCCTTATCTTTTTACTACTCCAGGTATGTCTCTATGCCCGTTCGAGGATGAATGAATATTTAAGTGTAGGAGGATGTGATAACCCGGCCGATTGTTTTAATAATTAATGCCTGATCTCCTATTAACTGATTTCCCGTGTTTGTTTCTACTATTGGGAGTTGCTGTCACACCTCCTTTTTACGAGTTTAATATACCCCGTGAAGGGCGCAAAGGAGTTTTTCCAATTAAAGGACAGTCGGAACGGGATTTATTATTATTTATTCAGAGTCACCACTTGGGATATTAAGGGTGTCCCAAGTCACCGGTTGAATCCCGAACCGAGGAAAGTATGGCTCTGTTAATAGTCCACGAACCAGAAATCCGGAAAAGGAATTCTGTTAACACGGGAGAAGGTGTTAGGCATTCCCGGATTCTGTGGTTCTAGAACAGTCGCTCAACTGTCGTATTTGATTTTATCTGATTTCAATATATGTTCTATTTTTATGTGTCTTTTATTAATAACCCACTTTTATTATATTTATTGTTTATTTTACAAGAATTACAACATCGTGAAAATGTATCTCGAACCACGCCGTACCAGTACGCCCGTGGCTTTTAACACATTTCGACTTCGTTGAGATTTGGATTTGGGTCACATAAATGTGCACCCGTATTTAGGAAGGTAATATTATTAACATGAGCGCCTAAAGCAACTACGTGTTTATTATCTTTGGGGAAGACCGTAAAATTCGCTAAACGGTCCTCCCGAATTCTAAGTATTTTAATAGTTATTCGTTGAGGGCCCCGCCTTTTGTATTTTATTTGGTGAGGCTCGTCTCATCATTTTATTTAAAGGTCAATCCTAAAAGCAACTATGATTTTTGTTATCGATTCTATCTCTAAAAGAAAAAGAAAATCCTAATTGATTAATATTAAAATCCGGGCCTCAAATTCGAGTCCGGGTCCAAACAAGAGGACGATCCTTTTAGCTTGAACCCGCTGCTTAACTCAAAACCCGAATTTTAGATATCAATTAAACCATGTGAAAGAAATTCTGGACTAGGCCCAAACGGTTAGCCCAATGAGCCCAATTAGAAAGAACTGGTGCGAAATGAAGGTTGGGAGTTAGAATCCATGTGAGCACAATTAACTTAATCCTATTTGGGCCAAAAATATGACCCAAACTGGGCGCCCACATCCTCGCATACATTTCAGTTTCAGCCGATGGGCCTCTCATGTGAGGCCTACTTAACAACTGTCCAATTGGACCAAGCATCGAACCCCGACGAAGGGACTGATATTTTGGATCAACGACTTCCAATCATATTTAACAAATCTAAACACTTGTTTCAATTTTACCAAACTATTCCAACCTATCTGAGTTAACAAATCAAATTAATTGTTCTGGTTACCCAATGACATCAATGTTCAAGCAAATACTAATTTCAAACGAGCTTCTATAATCATGCCAAATTTAATATTAAAATAACTACACAGAAATAAAAGCCAATTAACTAAAACTAAGTACGAGTTCCAATTTCCAGTTTGCAAGTTCAAACTATATACAGTCCACTATTATTCTGACTCCAAATAGCAATTATACAATCCAAATTTAATTAACTCAAATAAATAACTAAATCATAGAAAAACATAGCTATACTATTCAGCAGTAGATCAACAGCAATAGGCTTCAATTTCATTTTTGATTTCAGCTGAAATTTACATACTGAAGTTCAGAAAAAAAGTACCTGAAATTGAGAAATGAAGTGAGAAGAAAGAGAGGTTAGCAGCAGCAATTGCAACAGCCAAAACAGCAATCAGATCACCTTTTAGACCAAAATTACTTCAAAACCCAGGCACTTAATCACAGAACACCACACAGAACCAAATACCCCTTTAGCTGACCCAATAAACTCGAATTCAAACCAGTAAACTTCAGAAATTTCAGCAGCCAAACCACAACAATGTGAAAATCAATGGAATAGTAATTTCCTTTAGTTTTCTAGAGATTTCTACTGTTTTTTTTTTCGATTTTTCTCTGATTTTTTCTAATATTTTTGGATTTTTAAAAAGTTGAAATTTCAAATTTTAAATCTGAAATTGAGAGAAGAATTTTTTTGGGAGGAATTTGGAGGCTAAAAACTTGTTTCCTAAGGCATTAGGGTGTCTTTTTATAGGCATAAATTGGGGCAAAATATTCTAGAAGCTCTTCAAACTTTTTCTATTTTCTAATTTTCAGATTTCTCTTGTTTAACCCTTTATTTTCACTTATTATTCAAATTACTGCACTTTAAATGCAGAAAGTTACACTTAAGACCCTAATTGGAATGTCCTAGAAGGTTCTACCTTCATCTACCCTATCCCTATGCCATTTAAATTTCTATTCTACCCTCACTTGCATTCTAAAATTACCAATTTTGATTAAGCTACCCTTTTTCATTACCCAAATTGCCCTTGAAGTTCCTTGAAATTACTATTAACCCATTCTTATACCCCAAAATGCCCCTTTACTAGTCTGAAATTTATATCCCAATATTAACTGATCTCAACCCCTTCATCTTAGCTAAAATTTAACTAAAACTAACTAACATATGATTTATTCAGCTATAATCCAACCAAATTCAACTCTAAGGAAAAATATCAAGAGAATTAAACTACAACTTTATTCTAACAAGCCATTAACCAAACAAGAGTAATCATCACATAGACTAAACTAACATCTAAACCCAGAATCGTCAAACAATTAGAGAAAGAAAAATAGATCAGTCAAAACAGGCATCAATAATGAACTAACATTAACACTACCCATTCAAACTAATAACTACTATTGTTTACGAAAGACATTAAAATATAATCGACAAACAACCAATCCAACTAATTAATTAAGGTAACGAAGAGTCAAAACCTAAATCCTATTATTGACTGTCATGGACTAAACTAACTAGTTAATAAAACAAAATCAAGTATCATGACAGAATTAAACTCAGACAAATACGAAATTAGCTATGAATGGTCTCCAGAAATCAACAAAATTGAACGGAGAAGAATAAGCAGAAAATATTAAACTATACTAATAGAATTCAATTTAGAATTATTAAAGAAAACTCACTTGTAGGAAACATTTTGACCAAGAAAATCTCCCCGAAACAGTTTCAACCCCCCAAAACCCTAGATCCGTGATTCAGGCCCTTCCGCTTGTATTCGAGGGATTTTGAACATGTTTTATTGGTGAGGAAGGGACAAAGGTTATCTGGTATCAATTTGGGCCGATTTGGACTATTTTATGACTTGGCCGGAAAGTAAAAATTGAAGATTCGAAAAGGTGGACTGTGATTCGAAGGTTTTCAAGTGTGGGGATGGAAAGAGGAGGGCGAGATGATTTGGTGGTATAATTTTGGGGGTGTTTGGAGTTGCGCCGCCGCTGGCGATGATTTTCGACCGGCGGCGATGCGGTGGGGTGTGGCGGAGCACGGCGGTGAAAGGTGGGGCTAGGGCGGAGCCCTGGTAGGTCTAATTTCCGGTGTTACAAGGTGAACTGTACGAGGTTGATATAAAATGTTTAGGGTTTCATCTGAATTTTTGGACATTAATATTTAAAAAGTAACACTGATTTGTGGCCGTTGGATTGAAAGAATGGATGGCTGTGATTCAACGACGTCAAAACGACGTCGTTTTGGGTTCAGGGTTTTGGATTGGGTAGGGAGAGGTCTTTTTGGGCTGGACTGTGTAACGTTTGGGTTGAACAAAATGGGCACAGACAAGCCCAAACCGGCACCCTCCTCTTTATTTCTTCTCTTTTATTTTTCTCAAATTGTTTTCTTTTTTTTTTCTTTTCTTTATTGTATTTTAATTACTTAATATTTTTTTGTATTTTGCTTATCACTTTTTATGAATTTCTGATCTTACAGAAATACTAAAATAAGACTTTCAAACAAATTAACACTAAAGATTAAATTTTCTAACTACTTTCTAAAAATGCAAACTAGTACGAATTTAAACTAAAAATGCAAAAAGTACCTTTTTTGTCATTTTCTTCCTGTGAAAATGATTTAATCTACTAATTAATTCTAAAAATATGGAATTAAATCCTACACCAATGCCACATATATTTTTTGTATTTTTATATGAATTAACATGCACAAATAGAATGCAAATAATTAACACAAAATTCACAAAAAATTGTAAAATAATGAGAAAATCAATTATTTGAAATTTTTTGGAATAATTTGCTTTAGGGCAAAAATCACGTGCTCACAGTTGCCCCTCTTTGCTCGAAAATATGAAGAGTTTTCGTGCAAAGATAGGTGAGCGGAAATGAGAGAGTTTTGCCTGTTCGCATATTCCGTGTGAAGCATTTTGAAAGAGTTTGAACGCACCCTGCTTCAGAGGTTGCCTACATATCTTAGGCTAAATAGGAATCAGATCAGTGTAGTTCAGGAATGTCTGGTAGCTGGGACTACCAAGAGCTGTGATTTCACTGCTGTTGCTGCTGTTACTGCTTGCTGACCTCCTTATTACACCATGTCAAGATAAAAAGAAGCTAGTCTAAGCTATGCTCTATGAATTACAAGAAATCCTATCTATGCCTTCAAACTTGCTCTTGTGTTGCCTTGAACTTGTATCTTGTGTTCTTCCAATGGGATTCTAGTTGTTTCCATGGCGATGTTTTGCCATTCCTCCTGATGTGGCTTGACTACTATAATTTGAAATATGTGTCCATTCTTCAGGTGGACTCCTGCTTGCGATTGCTTGAAAAGGTATTCCCTTATTCTCCAGGCGGGCTCCTGCTTGCGATGCTTGAAAATGTATTCCCTTTGTTCTTCGGGTGGGCTCCTGCATGTGAAAAAATAGACAAACAAAGAAAATTTTCTGCCCTAGTATGGTGACTGGGCATATCGTGTTATCAGATATTATAATTTAAAGCTAAAATTTGGATTGTATTTCCCTTATTTTCCAAGTGGGTGCCTGCTTGATGCATTTGAAAAGATATTCTCTTTATTCTTCAGGTGGTCTCCTGCTTGCTGCATTTGAAAAGATATTCCCTTATTCTTCAGGTGGGCTCCTGCTTACTGATTTGAAAAGATATTCCCTTGTTCTCCAGGTGGGCTCCTGCTTGTTGACTTTGAAAAGATATTCTCTTGTTTTTCAGGTGGGCTCCTGTTTGTTGACTTTGAAAAGATATTCCCTTGTTTTTCAGGTGGGCTCCTGTTTGCAACTTTAAAAAACTATTCCCTTGTTCTTCAGGTGGGCTCCTGCTTACTGATTTTTATAAAGGTAGTCTCTTGTTTTTCAGGTGGGCTCCTGCTTGCAAAAACCATACAAAACGAAGAAAATTTTCTGCCCCAGTTTGATAACTGGGCGTGTTATGTTACCGAATATAAACTTGAAAGATAAGACTTGTATTATTCTTCCCTTGTTCTTCAGGTGGGTGCCTGACTGCTTCAACTTTGAAATGTATTCCCTTGTTATTCAGGTGGGTTCCTGACGACTTCAACTTTGAAATGTATTCCCTTGTTATTCAGGTGGGCGCCTAATTGTTAAAACTTGAAATGTATTCCCTTGTTTTCCAGGTGGGCACCTGATTGTTAAAACTTGAAATGTATTCCCTTGTTTTCCAGGTGGGCGCCTGATTGTTAAAACTTGAAATGTATTCCCTTGTTTTCCAGGTGGGCGCCTGATTTCAACAAAACAGATGGACAAAGAAGATTTTTCTGCCCCAGTTTGGTGGCTGGGCACAAGGATGAGTGTTAAATTGAATTATTTTACCAACTATTATAAAAATTTATAAGCTAAATCCTATTATCCAGGGAGGTACTGACTATTTCTTCTAAAGGTGTTACTTTCATTGTATTTGTTATCAAATGTCGTAAACTATACCCCATTATCCAGGAGAATCCTGATAACTTCTATTACAACTTCTACTATATCTTGTTCTTAAAACTATGTCCCATTATCCAGGAGGGTCCTGACAACTCCTACCCATTACAAACTGAGTTATCTTTTCTAATGGTATTACTCCAACTACATTAGTTATCAAAAGGTCTTTAAACTACCCCCCATTATCCAGGTGGGTCCTGACGACTTCCAATTAAAGGTAATCTTAACCTACGTTATATCTACTAAAGGTACAACTTTCCTTATATCTTATTATCTTGACTGACCTTAAAACTACGTCCCATTATCCAGGAGGGTCCTGTCAACTCTTATTATGACTTCCACTATATCTTGTTATTTAGACTGACTTTAAAACTACGTCTCATTATCCAGGAGGGTCCTGAAAACTCTCATTACGACTTCCACCATATCTTGTTATTTAGACTGACTTTAAAACTACATCCCATTATCCAGGAGGGTCCTGACAATTCCTAAATTATTTCTTCTAAAAGTATTACTTCCACTAAAAAGTCTTAAACTACTCCCCATTATCCAGGAAGGTCCTGACAACTCCTATTATGACTTCTACTATATCTTGTTATCTAAACAGATTTTAAACTACGTCCCATTATCCAGGAGGGTCCTGACAACTTCTATTACAATTTCCACTATATCTTGTTCTTAAAACTACGTCCCATTATTCAGGAGGGTCCTGACAACTCTTATTACAATTTTCACTATATCTTGTTCTTAAAACTACGTCCCATTATTCAGGAGGGTCCTGACAACTTTTATTACAATTTTCACTATATCTTATTCTTAAAACTACGTCCCATTATTCAGGAGGGTCCTGACACTCTTAAGTAAACTTTAGAACGAACTCGTATTCTTTTTTATACCAAGTTATGTTTCTCATGATTGTTTTTCCATTTAAACTAAGTTCCATTTTCCAGGAGGATCCTGACAACTTCTAGTCATACCTGTTCGGGTCCTGCATTTCTTTACGGAGGATTTCTCCGAAACATCTGCCCATGTTTCAATCAAAGAAAATCTTGTCAGTTTTAAATGGGGTGGTTGGTTTGTGGCCTTGAACTTTGATGACGATTGCTCTTTCACTTCCCATGATAACTGATTTCTACTTGAATATCTGGCCTGTTTACTGACTATCCATTTCTTGGTCGTCCTTGTCACAGAAAATACTTCTTCTCTGTTCAAACCCGCATCCCTTACGGCCTGACATTTACCAATTCCTTGTGTCCATGAATATCACAGCACGACAATTGCCATCCCACTAAAAAATGTATGTTGCTCTTTTCTTGACGGGTCCTACTAACTCTGATCTTGAAGTCTATTATTCCTTCACTTTCCACGATAACTAACTCCCAATCGAGAACTTTGTTTGTTTATTGTTTAACCACTTTCTTTGTTACCCTTGGCATAGAGGATATCTTCTATCTGTTCACCACCCTTTCTACCTTTGTTGCATGGTTCATGAATTGATATATACTAAACCCTTGTATTCTAAATGAATCTTCAAAGCATGTCGATTGCCATCCCCTCAAGGTGTATATTGTTCTTTCTTGACCTAACCACTGGCCCCTATCTTGTTCTTTCACTTGTCATAATAACTGATTTCATTTGAAGACCTCAATCGTTCCTTGACTGACCACTTCTTTTGTCAGAATATATACCTCCTCTCCGTTCGAACCCCATACTTCTATTTGTTGTATTGTTCTCGAATTGACACTTGCCAACCTTTGTGTCTCATATAAACCCCGAAGCATTTTAATTATTACCAACTTCAATGCTCATGTTACTCTTTTTCGATTTAAACCACCGGCCTCGCCCTTGAGGCTTATTGTTCCATCGCTAGTCATGATAACTTTGATTTCTTTTTGGGATATCTTGATTGTCATTGGTGTACCATCCTTTGTCGATCCTATCACGGGAAATTCTTTGATCTGTTTACCCTCGCCCTTCATTTGTTGTATTGTTCGTATACCGAATCTTTGTATTTCACAAGTACCTCCAAAGCATGTTAATTATTGCCAACTCGATCATGTTTGATGT
>MU713204.1:8570-20353 GCA_026770625.1 Nicotiana glauca
GGGGGGGAGGGGTTTCCACGATTTGGATTGGAGTAAGTATTCTTTACTCGGATTTGATTATCATTCATTATTGGATCTTTATTTTTAGCATTTAATTGATGAATCTAAGTGACGAAAATTGGAAATTTCAGCAAAAACTTTTCTAAATTAAATTTTAGGATGTGAACCTTGATTTAGAGTCGAAATTGAATGAAACTTATATGGTTGGACTCGTATTAGATTGGGTGTTCGGAATTTGGTACTTTTATCGGGTTTCGGGAGGCGGACCCGAGTTGTTTTTTTTAATTTTATTCAAGATGAAAGCTTTATTGTTCGGGGTTATTTCCTATGATTTTTATTTATGTTATTAAGTTATTTTGGCTAGATTCGAGTCATCCGAAGATTGATTCATGCGGGAAAAAATATTTAGAGTACTGATTTGGCTTGCTTGAGGTAAGTATCTTTACTTAACCTTGTGTGGGAGAATGCTCATTAGGGTTTAGCATCGATTGTTTATCCATGTTATGTGAAAAATTACATATACACGTGTTGACGAATGTGTACACGGGTTTTATGTGTGGTTTTCTGACCGGGGTGGACAGTAAGCTATTAATATGCATTAATTTGATAAAGTAACTTATATGGATCATGCCTACACCACTTTGTGATTTTCTAATCATGATTGCTACATTTGACTTAGCCATAGTCATGTTTTACTTGTTGAGCACCCCTATGCACTTCTATGTTATTGTCATGTCCCTATGCACCTTGTTGGAAAGCTGTGGGCTTATATCTTGATAAAGCTTTGATATTATTGTTTTGTGATGTTGTGGAACATGTGAAGATATTGTGTGGATTGATTGTTGTTGTGCGGAGTATAAAGGTAAAATTTTACTGTTGTTGATTGTGTGGAGCGATACGAGTGACTATTGTGATATTGTCTGAGGGGAGCGATATAAGTGGATATTATGATATTATCTGGACGGAGGGATACATATGGCTACTGTGTTATTGTCAGGGTTAAGTGATATGGGCGGCTATTGTGTTATTGTCAGCGTGGAGTGATACGGGTGGTTATTGTGTTATTATGAGGACGGTGTGATACAGTTGGCTATTATGTTATTGTCAAGGCGGAGTGATACATGTGGCTATTGTGTATTGTTAGATATGAGTGACTATTGTGTTATTATCTGAGCAGAGCGATACATGTGACTATTGTAATCTTGTAGGGGCAGAGTGATACGGGTAACTATTGTTGCTGTGATAATAATGTGGGGAACAATGTGTTATATGTGTGAGTTTCTATGTGATGACTTGTTGTTGAAATTGAGCCTTTACTTGTATTGAACTGTTATCACTTATTCTGATGAGGTTTTTGCTATTCATTTTCTGCTATGCTTTTGTTGCCAGTCTTTGACCTATTGCACATGTTATTTTGACTAGTGCGTATCACATGACTTGAACCCCATCACTACTTCACCGAGGTTAATCTTGATACTTAATGAGTACCGACCGTGGTTTACTCATACTTTATTTCTGCTTATTTTTATATAGATCCACGTGTTGAGGTAGCGGAGCCTGGCAGTGAGAGCTTTTTTGATCGCGTGGATTCAAGGTAGAGCACTTGGAGTCCTTTCCTTATATTTATACTGCAATTCACTATCCGAATAATATTGTATTTTGAAATAAATTTTTATATTAAATTAGAGCTCATGACTCTGTACTACGTAGTTATGGGGATATGTTTGTGATTTCGTTATTTTGGCTTGTATCGCCATTATTTCGCATGTATGTTATCTATGCTTTATTCTATCATATTTTACTGATTTAAATATTGATAAGTGACCGACTTACCTAGTTTTAGAGATTGAATGCTATCACAACCTTTATGATGAAATTTGGATCGTGATGATCCCTAATAACATACTGATAGAGTGATGTATTGGTGTAATATACTAATATTAAGAGAGAAAATACAAAAATAGGATGGAGCCATAAAATAGGAATATCTTAGATACTAGTAGTATGTGTCAGCAGAAACAATAATAAAAAGGAAAAATAAGAACCAGTGGAAGTATGAAGCAGACAACACATGAACAAACGATATTGACTGAATCTCACTTATAAAATAAAAAAATATCTAAATTAAAAGGAGATGAAGGCATCATTTAAGAATCCCTTTTAGATAGAACTAATGTCTTGAAAATGATACAAGCTCTATTACTAGACTAGACACTAGTGGAAGCATCGTAAAAATTCGAAAAATCAAATCAAATCGATCAAATTTTTGGTTTGTTTTGATTTTGATTTTGAATTTTAAGAACCGATCAAATTTAGTTTGGTTTTTGATTTCAACCAAAAAATAATCGAACCAAACCGACTATAGGAGTAGCTATTTCAAATTTATTATTACACATATATATGTGTATATTTTTATATAAAGTTTCAAAAAATTTATGGTGAATGTTAATCGTTTACGCTTTTAGTACAATTTTTATCTTTATATTCTAGTTTGATTAGTAATTTTCTTTTGTTAAGTGTGAGAATCCATTTCATGTTAAAAATTTATATTTTTAATTGAGCCCTTAAGTTATTCATCACTATTTGATTCAATTATCATCAATATAGTTTAATAAATAATAGATTTCTCAAAGGACAATTGATTTGATAGTGTTACGTTGAAAATGTGATCACTGGAATATGTGTTTGGTAGTGTCTCTCTTATATTTAAGAAAAAACCGACAAATAACTGAAAAAATCAAAAAACTGATAAAACCCGACATAAACCGAATCGAGAAAAAACTAACTTAATTGATTTATTTTAGTTCTAATATTTGTAAAATCGATTTACTTGATTTGGTTTCTTTTTAAGGAAAAATTGATCCAAACCGAACCAGAAACACCTTAAGCGGAAGTGTTAGTATCACTAATGAAAAGGACATTGTTGACTGCTTTCGTATAATTTGACAATGAATTGAATGGAATCTTATGATTCCAAAGCTTCCCAATTATCTAATTAAATGTTAATAATTTTTTTTCTTATTTTCACGTTCGGTATCGAATAATTGTATTGAACCTTAGATTAATTTAGATTTGCGCCACGTTAGACCTATAAGGGGAAAGCGCTTCGTACCTGGATTATTTCCATTCGCGGGACTTCGATTCGAACCTTTGATTTAGGATGAATATATTATATTCATCCCATTACAACATATGATTTATCGGTAATGATATCTTCACGGGTTAGCAGCAATTTGACGCAGAAAAGCAAAAACAATAAGGATTAAACAATAAGGATACCTTTTGGCCATAAAAGATACTGTAAAGTTTTTGATTTTTTTTTTTTTTGGGTTCATTTTCAGTATAAAAAAGATTGTTCCCAGTATATTTACAAAAAAAGGAGTTGGGGCCTCCTCTTTCATCTCCATCTAAACCAGACAAATCAATAGATTCAATACCATTCCACAATTCAAAATGTTTTTTAAAAAAAAGTAAAAATACCTTTAGCTTCTGAAAACAAAATAATAACATGAGAATACACACTCCTTGGGGCCTACTCCTACCTTTAGCTTATGTAATTCTGTTAAATTTATATTAATTCCACATGGAGGTATATGAAAGTATTGAATATGAATACATATAATTTTCTCATCAAGTTTAGTGTATTAAAAAAGTTTTGCATAAATACATAGGCAAAATACATAAGTAGCCACCCAAACTATACATCAAATCGTCGTTACACACTATATGAGGATCAATATCACCTTACACATGCAATCTTTCAAAATTGTATCTAGTACACATTACTTTTGCCACGTGGCACGCGCGTGCTTAACAAAAAGATTGAGCGCGTAAAAGTAAATAATTAGTCCAGACTTTATTTTTTCTTATTTTTCTTTTAAATAAAAAGAAGAAAAAAGTATCTAAACCCTTCCCTCCCCTTTCGTCCCCACCGCTACCCTCACCCCTCCCTCCTTATCTTGTCCAGATCCTCCTTTGCTACACAAGTGACCCATTTAGGGTGTGTTTGATATAAAATTTTTAATTTTCTCATGTTTGGTTGACTTAAATATTTTAAAAAATATTTTCCTTATCAAATTATTTTTCCCCAATTGGAGAAAAATATTTTCTTTATCAAGAGAAGGGAAAACATTCTCCACCCTCACCAACCCACCCCACCTCTCTCCAAATTTTTTTTTTCTTTTCAAATTTCAGTTTTTCCGTTACCATCCACCCTACTACCCCTCCACCCCGCAAAAAAATACGTATTTTTTTACCATAAATTTTTTTTTTTTTTTGCAATTTCAAATTTCTATTTTTTCATTTTTCTGCACCACCCACCCCCAACCCCCACCTGCCCCTCAGCCCCCTCTCCGTACCAAAATTTTTTTTTTACTTTTTTTTTGTAATTAATTTTTTTTTTTAATTTTACTGCACCCCCCAGCCTCGACCCCCTCCCCCCCCTCGAAAATTTTTTTAAAAATATATTTTTCAGTTTTAATTTTATTATTTATCCGTTAAACACTCAAAATTTTACAAGTTCCAAAATTATGAGCTCGGAGGTTTATGTTTTTGAAAGTTTACAGGTTTAGAAATTATAAAGTTTACGGGTTCGAAATTCCGCGGTTTTGAAATTTTAGCAATTCGAAAGTTTATGAAATTTGTGGATCCAGAAGATTGCTGATTTGAAAGTTTATGGCTTCATGTTTATTATATCTAAATTATTTATGAATACTCTTGAGAAGTCATTTTCCTTAATTTGCATATCAAACACCGAAAAATAAATAAAATTACTACTTGTTTTCTAAGAAAACATTTTTCTTTATACCAAACACACCCATAATTTTATTCCCTTTTGGCTTGCTTTCACACACCTTCCACCATAAAAGAACGAATTTCAAGCTTGATTTCTTTTTCTTCCCCATTTTTTTTAATTAAATCTGGGATTGATTTGGTATCTGTGGAAGGTGTCAAGGAACATTATGTTGGTCTATGGAGGAGGTAACACATGCCGGTATTATCTTCCTAAGCACCGGCGACTTAAAGTTAAGTATTTTCGGCTTCAATTTCGACCAATTCGATTATTCCGATGAAAAGAAAGAGGACAAGTGATACAATCCTTCAACTAGTTCTCTTTCTTAATCGAAGTGCCACCCTAATTTGTTCAATGTTTATTGCTGCTGGGAGGAAGATGCATTTAGAATTACCATGGAAATGACTGAGGGACGTTAGGAAGAAGAAAGAGAGAGTGTTAGGGAAGATGATTGTTTTTTCCTTTTGTTTTAATGCAAATTGAGGTGTATTTTTTAAGTATAATTTTTGTCCCCTAAGACATAACACGTTTCACACATTGATTGGAGGATGCAATGCAATCTCTAAGAAGAAGTGATTAATTGTGTTTTAGACACTTTCGAAAAGTTTAGTGTGTAAATCAATTTTCCTCTGCGAAAAGTATGTAAGGGGAATTTGAGTCACAGTTCAGGTGGTAACTTATGTATTTTGCCTAAATACATACAATCATTTTAAACCCGCTACACCCAACCCCTTATTAGTAACCGAAGTAAAGACCATCATGAGATCAAAGTCACTTATCATCTGTTCGCTCTCTGTTCAACAAAGGCCAAAATTGTAAAACTTATGAATTGTATCTTTTAGGGGTGTACATGGATCGAGTTGGTTCAGTTTTTATCAAAACCAAACCAAACCAATTATATCGGTTTGGATTGGTTCGGTTTTGTCGGATTTTTCGGGTTTTCAGGTTTTTTTTGTTACATGAATATTATTTCAATCTTACGTTATTAAAATTATAGATAAAGCTTTGATAAGTGAATATATGTTTAGTAAATATGGAAAAATTTGACAACATATGATCTATTAAAATATTTTAATGGGAGAAATATTTTAGTAACACATGATAGTTATTTTCTTAGTCGTCTAACAATAATTTTTTATTAATTTACGCTTTCAAGGTTAATACATGAGAGGATCCCGAATATTTCTACATTTTTTAAAGAAAAATCACTACAAAGTCTTAAAAATATAAATAAAATTTATATATTTATATGTCGGTTTGGTTCGGGTTTTTTTACTCAATATTAAACCAAGTCAAACCAAACATAGTCGGATTTTTTAATCGGTTTAGTTTGGTTTTTCGGTTTGACGCAATTTTCCGATTCGGTTTGAACACCCCTAATAACTTTTGTAACACTCTTTGTCATTAAACTAAAAGCTTTTAGTTTGTTATGAATTTCAAAAATCAATTCATTTAAAAACAAATTTGTTATCTAGAAACCTTTGTTGATAGATTTACTTCATACTTGTATTGACAAATAATCCTAGATGGAAGAGCATGAAAGTCGATGATTATGATAGTTAGTAAGTCGTCAAACAATTTTTCTCTTTTCTGTTAGAGGACGTGATTCTATTTGAGAACACCTTATCTGTCCCCTCTTCTCCTTATTTGTATTGTTATTACTATTATATTATTATCGTATTTTTTCAATTCTAGTGCTATTGTTATTTATTTTGTTTTAGTTGTCCTATTATTTTTGTTATCAATACTTTTCTTTTCTATAGTACTTTCATTATAGTGTCTTTTTTATTTTTCAAACTTGTTTTTAAAGTATTTTTTTAGCCGAAGAAAATAACACACCTATCTCATACAAGATAGGATAAATTTTTATATATTTTACCCTCGTCAGAATATTATTGTTGTTGTTGCTCTGCACCCGAATAATAACTTGTTTGATCAAGTTTTTTTGGGCTAAAAGTTTTTTTTTTCTTTTTTTTTGCCAAAATCACTTTTGGTCAAAAATTGAGGTGTTTGGCCAAGATTGGAAGGAAAAAAAGTACTTTTGAGGAGAAACATAAATAGTTTTGGAAAAAAGAAAAAAGTAGCTTCTCTCCGAGAGTACTTTTTTGAGAAGCACTTTTGAGAAAAATACACTTAGAAGCAGTTTTTTAAAGATTAGCCAAATACTAATTGATGCTCAAAAGTGCTTTTCAAAACTAATTAGACAAATACAACTTTTGAAAAAAGCGCTATAAGCCAAGTTGATAGACACACAGAAACAAAGTATGTATTGAGACAAGTACCTGTAACTTTCTTTTTGTCTAATTTCTAATGTATTTGATTAGTTCATATAAATACACATTTATAGTGTATCTGTTCGATAAAGACACATGAAAAGCAAATAAAAAACATTGTAACAACAGCTCTTCTTCTTCATCTCTGCTCTACTCACTCTTTTTCTCCCTTTGAACAAAAATCATGCATTTTCTTCTTTTTCTTCTTCTCCTTTTCCTTATTCTCCATTTCCACTCCTCTGCCGCCACAAAACCACATTTCCTCCCTGAATACCGCGCATTACTCTCCCTGAAAACCGCCATTTCCGACGACCTACAATCCGCTCTCATTTCATGGAACAGCTCCACCAGTCACTGTACATGGAAAGGCGTCACGTGCGACAAATACCGTCACGTGACTTCTTTAAACATCTCAAACCTCAACCTCACCGGTACTCTCCCGCCCGAAATCGGCCAACTCCGTTACCTGGTTAACCTCTCTGTCGCCGGTAACCAGTTTTCTGGCCCCATTCCTGTTGAACTCTCCGTTATCTCAAGCCTCCGTTATCTTAACCTCAGCAACAACATTTTTAATAACAGTTTTCCTCAACAGCTTACCCAGCTAATAAACCTTGAAGTTCTCGATATTTACAATAATAACCTGACCGGTGAACTTTCGGTTGGGGTCCATAATTTGACAAATCTTTATCATCTTCACCTTGGCGGCAACTTTTTCACCGGACGTATTCCACCGGAGTTCGGCAAATTTCCTTTCCTCAAATACCTTGCAGTTTCCGGCAATGAACTCGCCGGCGAGATACCTCCAGAGATCGGAAACATTACGACTCTTAAGGAGCTTTACGTTGGATATTACAACGCATTCTCCGGAGGAATCCCGCCGGAGATAGGGAATTTGTCCGAGCTCGTACGTTTCGATGCTGCTAACTGTGGACTTTCCGGCGAGATTCCGGCGGAAATAGGGAAGCTTAAGAAATTGGATACTTTGTTCTTACAAGTGAATTCTCTTTCTGGGTCTTTAATACCGGAAATTGGGTATCTAGAAAGCTTAAAATCTTTAGATTTATCGAACAATTTGCTCTCCGGTGAAATACCGTTAACTTTATCGGAGCTGAAGAATCTCACTCTGTTAAATCTTTTTCGTAACAAGCTTTACGGGTCAATACCAGAGTTCATTCAAGAGTTGCCGAAGTTGGAAGTATTGCAGCTCTGGGAAAATAATTTCACTGGAAGTATTCCAATGGGTTTGGGCCAAAACAGTAAGTTAAAAACGCTTGATATTAGTACCAATAAGTTAACTGGAAATTTGCCCCCAAACATGTGTAGAGGTAACAATTTGGAAACTTTAATTACTCTTGGAAACTTCTTGTTTGGCCCAATTCCTGAATCTTTGGGTCAGTGTGAATCACTTAGTAGGATTAGAATGGGTGAAAATTATCTAAATGGGTCGATTCCAAAAGGGTTGTTAAGTTTGCCAAAGTTGACACAAGTTGAACTTCAAGATAATCTTCTCACTGGTACATTTCCAGTGACTGGTTCTGTGTCAGCTAATCTTGGGCAGATTAGTCTTTCGAATAATCGACTCACTGGGCGTTTGCCGCCCAGTATTGGGAATTTTAGTGGTGTTCAGAAGTTGCTTCTTGATGGGAACAAGTTTTCTGGCCGAATTCCAGCTGATATAGGGAAATTACAGCAGTTGTCTAAAATGGATTTCAGTGGTAATTTGTTTTCGGGCCCGATTCCACCTGAGATAAGTCATTGCAAGGCTTTAACTTTTGTTGATCTTAGTAGGAATAAGCTATCAGGTGAGATTCCTACTGAGATAACTGGTATGAGGATACTGAATTACTTGAACGTGTCGCAAAACCATTTAGTTGGAAGTATTCCTGCATCTATTTCTGCAATGCAGAGTTTAACTTCTGTTGATTTTTCATATAACAACTTATCTGGATTAGTTCCGGGTACTGGTCAATTCAGTTATTTTAATTATACCTCATTTTTGGGTAATCCAGATCTTTGCGGACCCTATTTGGGTCCTTGCAAAGAAGGTGTAGTTGATGGGGTTAGTGAACCGCACGAGAGAGGCACATTTTCGCCTTCTATGAAGCTTTTGCTTGTTATTGGGTTGCTTGTTTGCTCGATTGTGTTTGCTGTTGCTGCGATTATAAAGGCTCGATCTTTAAGGAAGGCGAGCGAGGCTCGTGCTTGGAAGCTTACTGCGTTCCAACGCCTGGATTTTGCTTGTGATGATGTTTTAGGATGTTTGAAAGAGGATAACATTATTGGAAAAGGAGGTGCTGGTATAGTGTACAAGGGTGTAATGCCAAATGGTGAACAGGTCGCTGTTAAAAGGTTGCCCGCTATGAGCCGTGGTTCTTCACATGATCACGGGTTTAATGCTGAGATACAGACACTTGGGAGTATTAGGCATAGACATATTGTTAGGTTATTGGGATTTTGCTCGAATCATGAAACGAATCTTTTGGTTTATGAGTACATGCCTAATGGGAGCCTTGGTGAAATGCTTCATGGCAAGAAGGGAGGTCATTTGCATTGGAATACTAGGTATAAGATAGCGTTGGAGGCTGCTAAAGGCCTTTGTTATCTTCATCACGATTGCTCGCCTTTGATCCTCCATCGTGATGTAAAATCAAACAACATTCTTCTGGACTCCAACTTTGAAGCTCATGTTGCTGATTTTGGACTTGCCAAGTTCTTGCAAGATTCAGGAACATCAGAATGCATGTCTGCTATTGCTGGTTCGTATGGCTATATAGCACCAGGTATGCTATCGACATCTTCACATCTTCTTAATGTTGACTCTGAAGTGTGTTCCATTCAAAACTAGTTTAAAATGACTGTAAGTTATCAACTAAGATTGCAATTTATCAGTCTCTTCAAGTGTTTATACATCATAAGTGTGCTGCTATGTGGTAGTCGTTGGTCCTTATTTAGCTGGCAATGATCAATCTCCTCGTTATAACACGAGTGCCATGACTCGTATAGCTGTCCTTGATCCGTAGTTAACTAGAACAATCTAGTAAAAGATGAATGCCTATGTTCATAGATAGGCCTTGTAGCTCTGAAAATCACCTACCTACTTGGCTGTTAGTTCGATTCGACTTTTTGAGCACTTTATGCTACTGAAAAGTATTTCAAATCTAACTTACTCTCTGAAGCAAAGAACACTAATAAATAACTAGTACTTGCATTAAAATCTGATTTCTTGCTGTTTTCCGCTAAATTGTTTAATCTTGACTAACAAATTTGCTTATTTTCAACTACAACATAGTTTTTTCAATTATATGCGTAAATCCTTTTTCATTTCTTTATTGCAGAATATGCCTATACACTCAAGGTTGATGAGAAGAGTGATGTATATAGCTTTGGCGTGGTTCTGTTAGAATTGGTGAGTGGGAGAAAGCCAGTTGGAGAATTTGGTGACGGCGTTGACATAGTCCAATGGGTAAGAAAAATGACTGAAGGGAAAAAGGAAGGAGTTCTCAAAATCCTTGATCCAAGACTCTCAACAGTTCCCCTTCATGAGGTGATGCATGTGTTCTATGTCGCAATGCTATGTGTCGAAGAGCAAGCTGTTGAACGCCCCAAAATGCGCGAGGTTGTGCAAATACTAACTGAGCTTCCCAATCCATCTGATACAAAATCAGGAGAATCAACAATCACTGAGTCGCCTCCATCATCCGCCCCTGCATCAGAGTCACCAATTTCAGCTCCCGGAAACACAAAAGATAACCATCAGCCACCTCCTCAATCTCCTCCACCTGACCTTCTCAGCATATGATGTAAAATGTTTCTTCTAATGGAGGTTGTTTGTTATTCTAGTTTGATTCTCTTTCTTTAGTTTTATTATGAGTTTTGGGCTAGCTTTTGTTCGTTCTTTTCGATAAATTGATCAGTTTTATTGGGGGTGGGTTTATGATTTAGGCTAGCTTTTGTTAGGAAGTGTTTCATTGTACAGTAAGATTGGCAAGGTATCTGAGTAAACTAGTAATGAACTTTATCCTTCACATTAACCATGCGCGTTTTTGCTTTTTTAATATTGAAGGAATTTCCATAGGGCTTCTGCCTAAGGCAAGATTCAAATATGTGGTATACTGCCGTCTGCCGAACCCACACATCACGTGTTGCATTTCTGTTACTCGCGTTTCCCATCCTTGCTTGTTTTCTCTAGTTTCATTCTCCTTTTTAGCTTTCTTATGACTTTGGTTCTAGCTTTTGCTCTTTCTTCTTGAGAAATTCCGTTTTATTGGGGGAGGTTTATGATGATTTAGGCTAGCATTTACTAGAAGGTTTTTTTTAGTGTACAGCAAGTTTGGCAAGGTTTCTGAGTAGCAAGATATCCTTCAATCCCAAAGAAAGAATGTTTCAAGTTCCTCGCGTCAATTATCTAGGGAAATTACGGAGTGGTGGTTAGACCAGCCATATTGTATGGTTAGACCAGCCATATTGTATGGGGCTGACTGTTGGCCAGTTAAAAATTCACATATCTAGAAGATGAAAGTAGTCGAAATGAGAATGTTGAGATGGATGTACGGGCATACTAGACTGGATAAGATTAAGAATGAAGATATTCGGGACAGTGGGTGTTGCTCCCATTGACGACAAGATGCGGGAAGCGAGGCTTAGATGGTTTGGCCACGTGCGGAGGAGAAGCCTAGATGCCTCGGTTAGGAGGTAGGGATGACAATGGGGTGAGGGCG
>MU713204.1:21566-41909 GCA_026770625.1 Nicotiana glauca
TTGAATTTTATCTTTTTTGGAACAAACCAATCATTTTAACTACAATTTCACATTCTTTTTTACTAGCGCGAATGCTATTTTGATTTATAATTACCCAATTTGCATAAGTCTCAACAAAATGATATTACTTAAGTCATCGTATTAGTAATAGGAAATGATAGTAACTCATTTATTTTGGAAGATCGGCGTGATACTCTCTTAGTTTTATGTTTATGTGATTCTATTAAACTCTCCATTTTTAAAAATAATAAAATGTCAAAGTAGTTTATTTTAGAAAACATTTTAACGAAAAAAGAAGAAAAAAACTTAAGCGGGGCTGGGCGGGTTGAAAACTAGAAAAATAACGATGTGGGGCAGGGCAGGTTGAAACTTTTGTGGGTTTTGCCACCCCCCCGGCACCTGCCCCATTGCCATCCCTATTAGGAGGTGTGAGTTCTGGCAGGTACGAGAAGAGGTAGAGGGTGACCGAAAGTATTGGGCGATGTGATCAGGCAAGATATGGCACGACTTCAGATTTTCGCGGACATTACTCTCGATAGGAATGTGTGAAGGACGAGCAAGATTGTAGGTTAGGGGGTAGTCGAGTATTTTTTCTCTCTTTGTACCGGATAGTCTGAGTTTTGTCAAGGAGTGATAGCGGTTTATGATATATTCACACTATTTTTTTGTTTTTTTTATTTTGCATAGTATGGTGTTGTTACCCTTCCACTTATTGCTGTCTCTTGCGATGTTATTATTATTTTTTCTGGTTCTTTTATTATTACGGATCTATTCTTTTATTCTTTTCTGATATTATTGTCATTTTTGTCAAGTCAAGCGTTTTTCGAAAACAATATCTCTAAAGTTTGTGTACACTGTATCCTTCCGGATCTCATTAGAGGGATTTTTGTGGGTTGTGATGTTGGTTGCTTAAACTTTTATTGCAACAGCTACTAAGTTATATGATCAGCCATAAACGAAAGCCTGAAATTGGGGTTCTCTTTGGGAGTTGTTGTGGCTGCCAGTTAGTTGGCTCAGTTTCTTAGTGAATATAGATTAATGTGTAGTGTAAATGAATTGTTTGTCCCCAGAAGAGTAAGATTTGACTACAGATTGCTTAACTCATGCAGTGTTTTTCAATTTCCGAGACTAGTGGGTATACTTGATAGACTGACAAAGTCCTTGGCTTTCTCCACCGTCAAGGACTCTTTTTTCACTTCAAATTAGAGGCAATTTTAACTTAATGGATTGACTTTCAAAAATTTAAGCGGATACCTTATTGTATTTTTAAAACTATAGAATTAGATTAATATTTTTTGAAACTTATACAAGTTTCCGCATTAGAATTTATATTTCAAATCGAAAATATTGAGTTCGAATAAATCTAATGTTGAAACATGAGATTGTTGTCCGTGGCGAAGACAATTTTCCGCTAAGGGGTTAAAAAAAAGAACAACTTAAAATTAAAAGAAATTTTAGCTACTGGAAATTAAACCAAGACCTCACAAATATTTTAAACCCAGAGATCAGTGAACTATGCTTTTGGGTTATGATAATAAAGTTTTAAACATAATATATATTGAAGTAAAAAAATAAATTTTGTCTTATATATATAATATAATTATTCGGCAAAAGGGCTTGAATCCCTCTCGCCCTCCTAAATTCGCCCCTGATTGTTGCATGTTTCTAATAATAATTGTGTTTAAACATTTATTATTTTACTGAATATTTCCTACCTTCACTAAATAATATTCATCAAATAAATCTTCAATCAAGATTTAGACAAATGAGAATAAGTCATTATTTAAACGAATTATTTTTGGAATTAAAGCATTCAACTATAGTCCATGAATGCTGGAGTTACCTCTTAAGGAAGTAAAGCCAATACTACAGTTCCTGTCTCCTCATTAAAAGAAACTCCTACTTATTAGTAAATGTACTTCAGATCTGCCACAAGTTTTTGTTGTATTTTCTGGTACGGTCATTTTTATGGACCATATTAGGGCAAAGATAAGTAAAGTAAAATGAAACCAAAATTCAAATCAAAATAATTGTCGGGGCTTTTTCAGGAGGGGTCTGCTTTTAGATGTTTACAATCTGTCATACACGTGCCTCATACGCTGCAAAGGGCCTTTTTTGTTGTTTGCGAAGCCAGATTGTACTTTTGGTTGATAAGCTTTGAATTTGAATCATAAAATTGGGAGAAGTTTTATTTTGTGTCTCGTATAACTAACACTAGTTGTATGAGGTTTTTTTTTATCTTATAAAATTGTGGACCCCAATCTTACACTTCTGACCTCACAGAATTTTGAGTCCACAAAATAATGAGACAAAAAATTGTCTCATACAACTACTGCAAGTTGTATGAGACACAAAATAAAATTTTCCTAAAATTGGAGACTGTATTTGCCCTTTTAACAACTTAAGGGTCGTTTTGTACTCCCTCTGTTTCAAATTAAATGAGGTAGTTTGATTCGTAAAAATAGCACGGTATAGCCAGCTTTCGGACTGGTCAATCAAAAATAGCCAGCGTTTACAAAGTCAAGAAAAAATTGCCACCGTTTTGCTATAATAGAGACCGGTCCAGCATAACATATTGGAGTTCGGTGCACTTGTGTATGAACTTCATCATATTATGCTGGACCGGTATACTTTGCTAGCTCCGGTATAATATACCAGAGACTGGAGCACTGTTGCTCCAAACTCCAAAATATTATACTGGACCATTATACTTGCTTGAACTCCAGTATATTATGCTGGAGTTCTAGTGTATTTATGCTGGAACTCTATCAAATTATGCTGGAGTTCCAGCATACTATCCTGGAACTCCAGTATAATATGTTGGAGTTCAAGTATACTTATGCTAGAACTCCAGAATAATATACTGGAGTATTTTGATTTTGAACAGTGTTTTCGCTCAAATTTATCTTTACATAAAAAGTGACTAAATTTCGATTACTTTTGAAATTGGGCTATTTTTGAACGGCCAGTTGTAAATCTGGCTATTTTTAAAAATCTTTCGTTTGATTCGGCACGGAGTTTAAGGAAAAAAGAAAGACTTTTGAAATTTGTGGTCTTAAAAACTTAAGAGGTAAAGCTTTCTGGGGCCATGACTTTTGTGTGGTTATAAAAGCTTCTCACTAAGGGTAAAATGGGCAAAATGAGGAGTTTAAAGTTGAATTATTTTCAAATTTAGAAATATGTCATTTATTTTGGAACGGACTAAAAAGGAAAGTACCTCATTTAATATGAAACAGAGGAAGTAGGAGATATTAAAAAAAATAATGTAAGTATTAGTTATGTGCATTACTAATATTTTGTTTGGTATATTTTTTTAACATGTGTATAACTAATGTTGGTATTAGTTATACATCATACTTGGTATTATCCTATTTATAAGTATGCAACGACCCGAGCAATCTTTGAGCATTTGCACTTTGCTCGGTAGTTTGGGAGTACGAGTAGTCCCGTATGATGTATTATGACTTATATGCAAAATTTGAGTTCATTTCGAGTTGATTTGATATGTTTGGCCGTGAGTTTTTGAAAGTCGAAAGTTGATTAAGTTTGATTTGAGGTGTGTTTTGTTGTTTCGATGTTGTTATGCGTGATTTGAGGCCTCAAGTAGGTCCGTGTTATGTTATGGAACTTGTTCGTACGGGGTCATGAGGTGCTCGGGTGAGTTTCAGATAGGTTTGAGTTATGTTGCGCTCATTTTTCTTATGTTTCGGCGTCATTTCTTCAAGCATAAATTGTATCACATTGAGAAACTGAGCTCCGATTTCTGCTTTGATTGAAGAATTAGATCTGTATCGTAATTACGGAGCAATAACAAAAAGAATCGTCAAATTTGGGCATCGTACGAGAATTTTATGGTCATTTTACTAAGAATTGAGTTGTTAGATTTTTTTTAGAATAATTACGAAATTGCCACTGACTTCGTATTTAAAAATATGTACTATTTTCAAATATTGAAACCAACATATCTTCTTCAATATAAGATCAAATAGAGTGATTCAAGAGCCTAACATGATAGAATTTCACAAGAAATCCATTGGGGGCATCAAAAATAACTTTTGAGATTGTTTGGCACAAGAAATGATGCAGAACAATGTTAAATCAAGGGTTTTATTTATTTAACATATTTTGAGTTGGGGAGCTCGGATTTGGGCAATTTTTGGAAGCAATTTTCACCATATGAATTGGAGTAAGTGTTCATTACTAGGTTTTGGGAATATTCCATGAATTTATCTTCGATTCTAGCATTTAGTTGATGATTCTCAAAGAGAAAATTGGGGGTTTTGACCATTCATAATGTGAATTTTTGAGTTTTGAATATCGATTTGGAGTCGATTTGAGTGAAACTAGTATGGTTGGACTCGTAATTGAATGGATTTTCAAATTTTAAAATTTTTGTCGGGTTGCGAGGTGCGGGCCCGGGTTGTGCTTTTTAGCCTATTTTGAGCTTTTGATTAAAGATTCGACCTTTTTCAATTGAGATTGATTCCTTTAGCGTTGTTTGATATATTTGAGTTGTTTTTGGTTAGTTTCGAACCGTTTGAAGGTTGGAACGTGCGGGATGTCATTTTGGAGCATCGCTTTGCTTGCTTGGTATTGGAATTGGCTTGTTCGAGGTAAGTAACTCTTCTAAACTTAGTGCTGAGAGTATAGAACCCCGAGTCACGTGCTATGTGATTGATGATGAGGTGATACACATGCTAGGTGACGGGCGTGAGGGCGTGCACCTTGTGAATTATGACTCTGTTGTTTCCATGGCACTGTATATTGTCCCTATTTTGTTGATATCTGTGTTTTCGCCATGTGATAAAGTAACTGAGCTATTAATCATGCTAGGTATCATGTTTAGGCTTTATGCTGATATTGTTAGGACCTATTGTGGTTGTTTCTTACTGTCATCTCAGTGATTTCATTGATATTCCGTACTCAATCATATCCATGCATTCATATCATATCTTAGTCTAAGTTGTTGTATATTGATACAACATACCGTTGTTGTCGGGCTAGTTTCATGACACTGTAGCCCGTGAGTGAGGTTGGAGAGATTGATGACTGAGTGAGGCTAAGAGCCTGATTATGAGTGACAATTATGAGATCGGGCTGCACGCCGCAACATGTTATATTGATTTATGCCTAGATTTGGCTTATGATAGCGCTTTGGGCTATAGGAACCCCTCCGGAGTCTGTACACACCCCAAGTAAGCGTGGAAGATTATATTGAGGGATGGATTTTCCTTGGACATGGATCTTTCCCGAAGCATTTATATACTTGGAGATGGATATTCTCCACGGGGATGGATTGGCCTTCCTCGGTACTGAGTGACTGTTGGTCAGTGATGGATATACTCTGGGATAGATGTTCCCTGGGCCGTACAGTACCGACTGGCTGAGCATGATGAGTGGAAAGTGTGAGACAGTGAGATTGAGTAGTCTAGAGTGTGAGTACATGATTTATCTCTAAGATACATGGCATTGGCATGTACACATGACATACAAACATAGAGATGCATTTTTTCTCATGCTGTACGATTTCACGTAATACATGACTTTTTTTACACACATTGATATGTGGGCATAGAGAGGTATTTCTCACTTTCTATATGGAAAGAAAATGAAACATCTTATATATAGTGGAAAGGATTTTTGAAAAAATTACAGTTTTCAGATTATCTCATATTTTTTGATGATTTCGGTAAAGGATTTGGATTTTCACTGATATTCTTGAAAAGCAGAACTATTTTCAAAAAAACAACTTTAAAAAAGCTGAGCATTTTTGTCTCTAAGTTACTTCCTTATTCTCTATGTTGTTATGAATTGTTATTGGCAACCGGTGTTGGAACCGACCATGTTCCAGCTCATCACTACTTTCAACCTAAGTTAGATTTGTTATTTATTCAGTACATGGGGTCAGTTGTACTCATACTACACTTCTCCACCTTGCGTGCAGATGTTGGCTGATGTTGTTGCTGTGCTTGATGAGAGCTGGAGTTGAAGATGTACCTGCGTCCCTATTGTAGCTGCCTCTTGTTCATGGTAGCCTTAGATTTATAAACTCTGTTTATTTACTCTTCAAACAGATGATGTATTCACTTTATTTCAGCTTTGTAAACTCTATTGTTAGAAGCTCATGATTTATACTATTAGTCCCTGGGAAATGTATAAGATTCAGAAGATTTCTTATTTTAATTGTTTTATTAATATTATTAGGATTGGATAGTTATTAGTTGACTTACTTAGCGGGTTAGATTAGGTACCATCACGACTAGTGGATTTTAGGTTGTGACAGATTGGTGTCAGAGCTCTAGGTTCATAGGTTCTACAAGCCATAAGCAAGTGTCTAGTAGAGTTTTGCAGATACATCATACCTATCTTTGAAAGGCTAAAGGATATTTAGGATATAGTTCCCATCTTTCTTTCCTTGTCGTGTGACATTGATTCAGCTTGACGCATAACTCTTTGAATTCCTTTCACGCATTCGTGTGCGTATATGAGTGCTCGGTATCTGCAATGCATCGATGACTTGCGATTCCATGGATGAGGTGCGAGATATGATTTATGTGTGCTGATGATGGGCCAGTCTGTAAGAATTGAGGTCGGGTTTTGACTGTAGCTTGAGCATAGGGATTTTGGTTGTGTGAGCACGTGCTTTCGGGATTATACGTCCGGTATTGTCCCTATAAGTGGAATTCGTGGCTCGATGAACGGCTGGATAGCTATGTGATGAGTATGATGTGGATATGAGATGTGTTCATATCGTTTGAATGTGACAAGAAGAGTTTGCTTGAGATGTAAAAAGGACTATTTGGTGCTTGATTTCTATCTTTATTTGATGTACAGTCTCGGGTTATGGGTGTGTTGAAGGATCTTTCATGATGGTTAATTGTGGAACGAGTTATTTTTCATGCTTTGTTGATGAGTTTAGAATTAGGAAGATTAAGTGATTGCGTAGTAGTTGTGATTGTGGAAGGTTATAGAGAGATGTCAGTTTGAGGCAAAACATATGGGTTATCTCCTGCGGGTTGTCTTGAGGTTGCGTGATACCTATGTTGTTTTGTAGAGAGTTCACTTTTACCAGTGAATTATGTGTTGCAATTTGATTTTGGATCACTTGTGGAAGTTGGCTTGACTGTTACAAGGGTGAATGCAAGATTTACTAATAATTTGAAGTATTAGATGGTTTGTGTTATATGAGCTTATGAAGGATTTAGTTGAATCTTATTGCGGTATTGTGGCAGTAATGGTATGAGAATTTTGAGTTATTATGTATTTTTATATATGGCTTTGATCCAAGTAGGGGAGTATGATATCAACGAGTTAATTATACAGTTATGTGTTGTATTAGTTTCGATTTGAGGTATACTTGTGAATCAGTTATGACTTGCGGAGGTGGAGATCGAGGATGACTCGAGTAAAGGAATTTCTAGCTAAGGGTTGTATCACACTCTATGGATATATGTGAATCATGAAATAATTGAGTGGTTATTCGTGAAGGATGTAGTGCACATGGAGTAGGAATTTGCTCGGTTGCTTAGGATTATACGATCTGTTGGTCAGTTTAATTAAGGTTTGAGCAGAGTGGAAGACTCTTGAGAATGGTTCTAATGGATTCAAGATTTATATGTAGCAATTGGGAATTTTCAGGATTTGTATATGGCTAGAAATTGAGTTTTACATTGGATGGTGTCGAGGCTCGCAATATTTCTATATCATTGTGGATTATGCGCTTCATTATCAAGGGGGTGAAGGAAAGCAATTTTAGGTTCACATAAGGTCTCTTTAGAGTGGGTGTATCGGTTATGGTGACTTGGGGTGCTTAAGAGTTAATTCAACAGTTTATGAGCCTTAGGGAGGTGTGGTGTCTAGCAAGGAGACGTATCAATTTGAAGGCAATTCAGGAAGAAATCGAAGAAATACAACAACTTGGTAGTAAGTTGGATCAGCACAGTAATGGATATAATAGATTCTTTGGGTACTTATGATGTGGCTAGTCTTTACAGGTGTTTCCTGGAAATGCTCTTGGGTTTTGGTGACCTGTGTAGCTTGGTTAAGTTAGAGAGATTCGTTTCTAATAGTTTAGTTATGTGCAAATGGTATTCGAAGATTTCTCAACATTTTCTACCACAGTTCGAGGAGTATATTTACTACTGGTGTGAGGAGCATGTGGTGTATAGTGATTTTCTCCTGGATGAAATTAAATAAAAGATCCTTGTCTAATTGAGTATGTAGTTGATCGTGACTCGAAATGGATTATGAAGTTCTCGTATTTTTCATATGATGGCATGGTATATGCAGTGTATTGTGCAGGATTAAGATTTGCGTAAGCGAGGTAATAGTTCAGTTTTGAAGGGAAGGTCATAAAATTCTTAGGCAACATGGACGGTTTCAGATGACTAGGTAAATAATATTTCTATTTGGTATGGTTTGATGAGAGTATACATTTCAGAAGTGGCAATGTGTTTTGATTTATGGATACTTCATTGGTATTGCGACACTCTCCTAGTTGATCGACTGCTGATATTCATATTTTGCTTTATGGCAAAGAAGAATTATAAAAGTATTCCTCGTGGGATGATCGTGTATGGGAGATGTGCTAGACATTCGAGCGGTGGAGTTGGGATCAAACATGGCGATCCGTGTGTTCTATAGATTTGGAGACTAGGAGATCTTAGGAGCAGACTGTCTCATGATTGTGGACTATGAAGTTGTGGCCGAAGCTAGCCAGATAATAGTATGTGTTATGATTTAGTCATTGTGGACTTTTGGAGGATTATTTATCTATTTGTGGGTGACTAGAGTTGATTTTTGGGTCCATTGGTAGGTCCAATTAGGATGTGTACTACACCGAGCTAGATTGGTCGGCTCCATACTGCTATTGTTTAGGGATGTGCCATTCAGTTGTTATTGAGCTTATTTATGTTCTGAAATGATCCGTGAGTTACTCTTCTATGCTATGAGGAGTTATGATTCGTTGGCTATATGCACATATGGTACGATTCTATTTGGGCTTTATAGCAAAATTTGAGCGAGATGAGTAATTGGGTATTGCATTATTTATTGCATGTTGGCTATGTTCTTTTTGGATTGTGGTATTGTGTTATTTGCTATGCATGGTTATGGTAATTCCCTTTGGGTACTTGATGTCGAATTTCGCGTGGTTATTGATTTTGAGCAGGGTGGCTCGAGGTATATAATATGGACCAACGTTTGGATGGGGTCACACATTATAGCGAAGTTATATCGAGGTATGATCCTTTTTGTTAGATTGGTGTGTGGTTCTACGGTGTGTGATGGGTTCTTAGCATTGCTTGTGGTGGTACCCGTTGAGCTTGCATGATAATTTTCTTGTTTGAGTCATTTTTCATGTTTGAGTACATTTGGAATGTTGCTTATTAGTGCATGGATTGCATGGGTTGTGACTTTAGATTATATTGATGTGTCATGTCACTAGAGTGGTCGTGTTGGATGAGATGAGGTCATTGAACCTAGAATGGGTACTATCAGAATTGATTACAACATGGTTGGATGGATAATATCAAAAGTCGGCTTAGAAATTAGCTATATTCCTCGTAAAAAGAGAGAGAGAGTTCCATGACTTGTTAGTCTAATAAGTGGTTATGAGTTTTTGCATGTTTCTTTCATCACTGGTAGTTTACAAAGGTATAGAACAACATTTTAGTTGATATGAGGTTCATTACTGGTGTCGAGTTGGTTATCGAGCAGCTATGCGGTCGGAAGTTATTGTTGTGAGTATTTGAGTTGTGTGGTATATCCTGTGATTGTATCTTGGGTCATGGTAATGGCTTGATATAGCTTGTTTAGACTTATACATTGTGTAGATGTGAAGTTTGGGTCTTGTGGTAAATTCCGAATGTTGAATACTATGGTTTACGGACTAAGGATGGAGTAATGATACTCAGTTGTATGGTGTTGTCGGGCCTAATTGAAATAGGGTGATTTGGATCACCCTGAGGTATGTGCATGGTAAGGTTACACGGTGGTTTGACGTCTTAGGAGCACTCTTGGCACGTTCGAGGACGAACATATGTTTAAGTGGGGGAGAATACCCGACCGGCCGTTTTGAGCATTTGCACTTTGCTCGGTAGTTTGGGGGCACGAGTAGATCCGTATGACATATTAGGCCTTGTGTGCAAAATAAGAGTTCATTCCGAGTTGATTTGATATGTTTCGGCGTGAGTTTTTGAAAGTCGAAAGTTCGAAAGTTCATTAAGTTTGATTTGAGGTGTGTTTCGTCGTTTCGATGTTGTTATGCGTGATTTGAGTCCTCAAGTAGGTTTTTGTTATTTTATGGGACTTTTTGGTATGTTCTTACAGGGTAATAAGGGGCTCGGGTGAGTTTTAGATATACTTGAGTTGTGTTGCGCTCGTTTTTCTTATGTTTCGATGTCGTTTTTTCAAGCGTAAATGGTATCATATTGAACAAATGAGCTCCGATTTCTACTTTGATTAAAGCATTAGATCCGTATCATAATTACGGAACAATAGCAAAAAGAATCGTCAAATTTGGGTATCGTATGCAGATTTTATGGTCATTTTACTAAGAATTGAGTTGCTATATTTTTCAGATTAATTACGAAATTGGCACTGACTTCTTATTTAAAAATATGCACTATTTTCAAATATTGAAACCAACATATCTCCTTAAATATAAGGTCAAATGGAGTGATTCAAGAGCCTAACTTGACTAGAATTTCACAAGGAATTCATTGGGGGCATCAAAAGCGGTTTTGAGATTGTTTGGCACAAGAAACACGGAAGAACAATGTTAAATAGAGAGTTTTGTTTATTTAACATTTTTGAGTTGGAGAGCTCGAATTTGGAAAATTTTTGAAAGTAATTTTCACCATATTAATTGGGGTAAATGTTCTCTACTCGGTTTTGGGTATATTCCATGAATTTATCTTCGATTCTAGCATTTGGTTGCTGATTTTAAAAGAGGAAATTGGGGGGTTTTGGCCTAAAATTCTTAATGCAAATTTTCGAGTTTTGAACATCGATTTGGAGCCGTATTTGAATGAAACTAGTATAGTTGGACTCCTAATTGAATGGGTTGACAAATTTTAAAGTTTTTATCTGGTACAAGTTGCGGGCTCGGGTTGGGCTTTTTGGCTTATTTCGGGCTTTTGATTAAATATTCAACTTTTTTTGATTGGGATTGGTTCCTTTATGCATTGTTTGATATATTTGAGTTTTTTTTGGTTAGTTTCGAGCCGTTCGAAGGTTGGAACGCGCAGGATGTCATTTTGGAGCATCGCTTTGCTTGCTCAATATTGAAATTGGCTTGTTCGAGGAAAGTAACTCTTCTAAACTTACTGCAGAGGGTATGAAAACCCGAGTCACGTGCTATGTGATTGATGATGAGGTGACGGGCGTGTGGGCGTGCATCTTGTGAATTGTGACTCTGTTGTTTCCATGGCACTGTATATTGTCCCTATTTTGTTGATATCTGTGTTTTTTCTATGTGATAAAGTAATTGAGCTATTAATCATGCTAGATATCATATTTAGACTTTATGATGATATTGTTAAGACCCATAGTGGTTGATTCTTGCTGTCATGTCACTGATTTCATTTATATTTCGTACTCAGTCATATCCATGCATTCATATCATGTCTCAGTATCAATTTTTGTTTATTGATACATCATACCTGTCACAACCCCAAACCACCCCGGTCGTAAGGTGCCTATCGCAGTACTAGGCCAGTCGATTGGACATTTATAACATAAAGGGACTTTTCTTAATTCATTTACTAATCAGATATCATCAGAAATCTTTCGTTTAAACATTTCAAAACAAGAGGAAACAAATATGCAAATTATCAAACACTGCCCGATCTCAGTGTCACTAATCATGAGCCACTAAAATACAACCTGATTGTGATGACTCGGCCAATCGTCTCATGAGTTACCATACCGTTTTTCCCATTTCTACTTCTTTATGCTTTGTTTATCCTTGTTTTGTGGTATCGAGTTGGTCGGATTGAATCCAGAATGATTTTGGTGAAGTTTGAGGCACTTAATCTCTTTTAAGAAGGCTTAAGTTGGAAAAAGTTAACCGAATGTTGACTTATGTGTTAGAGGGCTCGGATGTGAGTTCGATGGTTCGATTAGCTTTGGGAGGTGATTGGAGACTTGGGATTGGGATCAAAATGGCTTTGGAGGTTCGGAGAAGATTTAGGCTTGAATTGGCGAAGTTGATATTTTGACGATTTCCGATTAGTAGGCGAGATTTTGATATAGGGGTTGGGATGAAATTTTGAGAGTTGTAATAGCTTCGTTGTATCATTTGGGATGTGTGTGCAAAATTTTAGGTTATTCGGACGTGGTTTGGTGGGGGTTTTTGATCAAAAGCAGAATTCGAAAGTTTTTTGAAACTTAGGCTTGAATCCTAGGTGTTTTTGTTGATTTGATATTGTTTGAAGTGTTTTGATGATTGGAACAAGTTTGAATAAGGTATTAGGATATGTTTGTGCTTTTTGGTTGAGGTCCCTGAGGCCCCGGGGTGACTTTGGGTGGTTAACAGAGAAGTTGAGATGTTATTGCAGCTGCTAAATTGTTGCTTCTGGTGTTTTCGCACCTGTGGTTTGGGGACCGCAAGTGCGGCATCGCACGTTCAAAAGGGGAGCTGCATAAGAGGATCTGGAGGGAAAAGTTAGGAACCGCAGATGCGGTAGTTTGACCGCACCTGCGAAGGTCCAGGTGTGGAGAGTTGACCGCAGATGTGGAATTGGTCTGTTAAGTGATTTCCGCAGATGCGAAGGAAAGAATGCATAAGCGGTACTACAGAAGCGACTATTGTGCCGCAGATGCGAAATAACTGGGCAGAAGATTTAAAAGGGTCCTTCGCGAATTTTGGGTTATTTCACCATTTTTGACATCGGCTTGGGAGCTTTTTGGATGATTTGGGAGATGGATTTCAAGTGAACTTCATTGAGGTAAGGATTTTGGACCTAAAACTCATTCCCATGCAATTATTTCATGGATTAGAGATAGAATTTGTGGAAATTAAGGGTGAAAGGGAGAAGCTAGGGTTTAGGATTGGAAACCTATGATTGATGATTTGATGGACCATTGAGGTCGGATTTCTAAACTTTTGGTATGTATGAACTCATGGGGAGATAAGGAATCTATTGGTGTAAAAATTATCGAATTCCGAGATGTGGGCCTGGGGGTCGAGTTTTGGTAATTTCGGGATTTGTGTTAATTATTAATTGTTTTCGCGTGGGCTTCGTTCCCTTAGCCTATTTTTGAGTCCTCGTTATGATTTTGGATAGATTCGACGTGAGTGGAGGCCGATTCGAGGGGCAAAGGCATCGCGAGCTAGAGATTTGACCGGTTCGATGTGTAATGATTGTAAATGATGTTATAAGGGTTTGAAACCCCGGATTGCACATCATAGTGCTATATTGAGGTAAGGCACACACTTGATAACGAGCGTGAGGTCGTACACTATTGGGGATTGTGACTTGGTCCATCCCGATTGATGATTTTACCATGTTTTTGACTGAAATCTATTTGCTATCATCATTATTTGGGCTGAATGCTATATTTGGGCTTCGTGCCAACTATTTGAAACCCTTCGGGGATTTTTATTGATATTTCCTCACTGTTTTTGACTTTATACTAGAACTCAGTCATGTTATTTTTTACTATTTTATACTCAGCCATGTTTACTCAGTTTTAATACTTAAATGATATTTTTAAATAACGTTTGGGCTGAGAAACACTATTTTACTATTTCCCGAGAAGTTTGTGAGGATGTTTGACTAAGTAAGGCCGAGGGCCTATGTTGTGAGGAAACAATGATATTGATTTGAGGCTGAGGGTTTGATTGATATGAGGTCGAGGGCCTAGTGATGATGCCACGAGATGTCTTGATATTGTGCTTGGGCCGTAAGGGGCCCCTCGAGGAGTTTGCACACCCCCAGTGAGTGCGTGTACCCAATATGCTATGATATTGAGCCCGGGGGGCTGGTATGGTTCTGAGATGTTGCCCGAGGGGTGGATTTGTTGATTTTGTGCCCGAGGGGCAAACTTCTATGTGTTTACTATTCACTAATTGCCTATCCTTTTCCTACTTTCTTATTGAAAAAGGATTCTTATTTATCTCTTGACTGATTTACTGTTTTCAAACGGTTTCACTGCTTCATTATAGACTGCATTGTGCCTTACGTGATATCCTGCTTTCAGTCTTTATTTACATTTGTTACTCACTGAGTTAGAGTACTCACTTTACTCCTGCACCATATGTGTAGATTAGGCGTGTCTGGTTTCGCTCCCGAGTGCTGATCCTTCTAGCTTCAGGTGGACATCAGAGTCACGAGGTAGCTACCTGGCATTCGTAGTCCCGTGTTTCTCC
This sequence comes from Nicotiana glauca, assembly GCA_026770625.1. Taxonomy (NCBI): domain Eukaryota; kingdom Viridiplantae; phylum Streptophyta; class Magnoliopsida; order Solanales; family Solanaceae; genus Nicotiana; species Nicotiana glauca. Next base: position 35,941 of record MU713204.1, read on the forward strand.
TCCTTTATCATTCTGTCTATTTTCAGACATTTGTACTAGTGTATAGACTTACCAGACTTGTATTATGACTTATAGATGCTCATGACTAGAGACACCCCGGTTAGGGTTGCGTTTGGGTTGTATTTCCATATTGTTATGATATTATCTACTGCTTAGTATTATTAAATCATGTTTTAGACTGTTTTATTATTGTTTAGCTGTTTAATTTCGAATTGGTAATAGTTGGCTGACCTTGTCCTCACGAGAGGTGCCGCCATGACCGGGTCTGGGTATAGGGTCATGACAGTTAGTATCAGAGCTTAGGTTACATAGGTCTCACGAGTCATGAACATGTTTAGTAGAGTCTTGCAGATCGGTACAAAGACATCTGTATTTATCCTCGAGTGGATGCAGAACCTTTAGGAAACTTCATATTCTTGAAATTCTTTTTGTGAGAGTTTGTTGACCAGAGTACTAAACTTCTGTTATTCTATTCTCTTACAGATGGTGAGGACGCACGCTACAGGACAGGGTGGACGACCACCAGTACCACCAGCCGGGGCCACTAGAGGCCGAGGACGCGGCCGTGGCCGTAGAGGAGGCCCCGTGGGAGATCGAGCGGGAGATGCGGAGCAGATATCCTTACCTGTTTGAGGCTTCAGGTATGTTTGTTGACTCGTTCGAGGATGAACGTTTGTTTAAGTTGGGGAGAATGTGACAACCCGTCTAGTCATCTTATGAGTTACCATTCTGTTTCTCCCATTTCTGCTTCTTTACGCTTTGTTTATTCGTGTTTTGTTGTATCAAGCTAGTCGAATTGAATCAGGAATGATTTTGGTGAAGTTTGAGACACTTAGTCTCTTTTAAGATGGCTTAAGTTGGAAAAGTCAACCGTATGTTGGCTTATGTATTAGAGGGTACGGATGTGAGTTTTGATTGTTTGGTTAGCTTCAAGAGGTGATTTAAAACTTAGGAGTGGGATCGGAATGGGCTTTGAAGGTTCAGAGAAGATTTAGGCTTGAATTGGCGAAGTTGATATTTTGGTGATTTCCAGTTGGTAGGTGAGATTTTGATATAGAGGTCGGAATGGAATTTTGAGAGGTGAAGTAGCTTTCTTGTGTCATTTGGGATGTGTGCACAAAATTTCAGGTTATTCGGACATGGTTTGGTGGGTTTTTTTTGATCAAAAGCAGAATTCGGAAATTTTTAGAAACTTAGGCTTGAATCCGAGGTGTTTTGGTTGATTTGATGTTGTTCGAAGTGTTTTGATGATCGGAACAAGTTTGAATAAGGTATTAGGATATGCTTTTGTTTTTGGTTGAGGTCTTGGGGGCCTCGGGGTGGCTTCGGGTGGTTAACAGAGAAGTTGAGATGTTATTGCTGCTTCTGGTGTTTTTGCACCTGCGGTATGGGGACCGCAAGTGCGCCATCGCACATGCGGAAGGGGAGCCGCATAAGCGGATCTGGAAGGAAAAGTCAGAAACCGCATATGCGGTAGTTTGACCGCACCTGCGAAGGCATATGTGCGGAGAGTTGACCGCAGATGTGGAATTGTCCGTTAAGTGATTTTTGCAGATGCGGAGGAAAGACCGCAGAAGCAGTACTGCAAAAACGGCTATTGTGCCGCAAATGCGGAACAACTGGCAGAAGATTTAAAAGGGTCCTTCGCGAATTTTGGGTTATTTCACCATTTTTGACTTCGGCTTGGGAGCTTTTTGGACGATTTGGAAGAGAGATTTCAAGGGAACTTCATTGAGGTAAGGATTTTAGACCTAAAACTCATTCCTATGCAATTATTTCATGGATTAGAGCTAGAATTTATGAAAATTAAGGGTGAAAATTGGGGGAAGCTAGGGTTTAGGATTGGAGACCTATGATTGATGATTTGATGGACCATTAAGGTTGGATTTCTGAACTTTTGTATGTATAACTCGTGGGGAGGTAAGGAATCATTGGTGTAAAAATTATCGAATTCCGAGATGTTGGCCCGGGGGTCAGGTTTTGGTAATTTCGAAATTTGTGTTAATTATTGATTGTTTTCGCTTGGGCTTCGTTCCCTTAGCCTATTTTGACATCCTCATTCTGATTTTGGAAAGATTCAACGCGAGTGAAGGCCGATTCGAGGGGCAAAGGCATCGCGAGCTAGGAATTTGACCGGTTCGAGGTGAGTAATGATTGTAAATGATGTTATGAGGGTTTGAAACACCGGATTACACATCGTAGTGCTAGATTGAGGTGAGGCACACGCTTGATGACGAGCGTGAGGTCGTACACTATTGGGGATTGTGACTTGGTCCATCCCAATTGATGATTTTACCGTGTATTTGACTGAAACCTATTTGCTATTATCATTATTTGGGCTAAATGCCATATATGGGTTTCGTGCCAACTATTTGAACCCCTTCCGGCATTTTTTTTTAAATATTTCCTCGCTATTTTTGACTTTATACTTGAACTCAGTCATGTTATTTTCTATTGTTTTATACTTAGCCATGTTTACTTAGTTTTAATACTTAAATGATATTTTTAATTGATGTTTGGGCTGAGAAACTATATTTCACTATTGCCCGAGGGGCTTGTGAGGAGTTTTGACTGAGTAAGGCCGATGGCCTATGTTGTGAGGAAACACTGATATTGATTTGAGGCCGAGGGCCTGAGATATGTACGCCACAAGGTGGCTTGATTGATATGAAGCCGAGGGCCTAGTGATGACACCACGAGATGGCTTGATATTGCGCTTGAGCCGTAAGGGGCTCCTCCAGGAGTCTGCACACCCCTAGTGACCGCGGGTACACAGTATGTTGTGAGATTGAGCCCGATGGGCTGGTATTGTTTTGAGATATTGCCCGAGGGGCGGATTTGTTGATACTCTGCCCGAGGGGCAAACTTCTATATGTTTACTATTCCTCAATTGCCTGTCATTTTCCTGCTTTCTTATTGAAAAAGGATTTTTATTTATCTCTTGATTGATTTACTGTTTTCAAAAGGTTTTACTGCTTTATTATAGATTGCCTTGTACGTTACGTGATTTCCCGCTTTCAGTATTTATTTTTTACATTTGTTACTCACTGAGTTGGAGTACTCACTTTACTCCCTGCACCCTGTGTGCAGATTAGGCATGCCTGGTTTGGCTCCCGAGTACTGTTCCTTCTAGCTTCAGGCGGACATTCATAGTCACGAGGTAGCTGCCTGGTGTCTGTAATCCCGTGTTTCTCCTACTTTGTCATTCTGTCTATTTGCAGACATTTGTACTAGTGTATAGACTTAGCAAACTTGTATTATGACTTATAGATGCTCATGACTAGTGACACCCTGATTAGGGCTGTGTTTAGGTTGTACTTTCGCATTCTGAAGGGAAGAGACAGCTCTCACTCAAATGCTCTGGCACCTGGATCTGCACACAAGGTGCATGGAGTAACGTGAGTAAGCCAACTCAGTAAGTAAAAAATATAAATAAAGGCTGAGTGCAGTGACGAGCATTTAAAATCATATACATATCATAACTTAAAAACCTTAGTGGGAATAACAAGATCAAATCAGTAATTAAATTCTGAACATCTAGTAAAACTCCAGTTCAATGAAAAGTCGTAAAAACATTTTTTTTTCAACATTTTTGATAGCGGATCAGTATAAAGAAAAGTGAAAATAGTATTTTCATAAAACAAGCCCCTCGGGCAAAGCATCACTCACATATATAGCCCCTCAAGCAGGCCTCTCAGTCACTCGTGACTCAGCTATCATCAATCACCTCTCACACTCAGCACTCACGCTCAACAGAAATCTTATAATAACCGTTGCGGCGTGAAACCCGATCCATAAATATATAGTTGATTGCGCTCACTGGGGGTGTACAGATTTCGGAGGGGCTCCTACAGCCCAAGCGCTACATCGCTACGGCGCGCAGCCCGATCCAACATATCGCTGCAACATGCAGACCAATATATATATATATATATATATATATATATATATATATATATATATAACACACTACGGCGTGCGGCACAATCCATAACTATCCTCACAACTTTGCCTCACTTACTCATCAGCCTCACAAGCCACTCGGGCATCTCAGTTCAAAATGAGGGAACTCAGCCCAAAACACTTTCATAAATATTAAAATAGAGTGATGAACAAGATTTAACAATAAACAGGTATAAACCATGACCGAGGATAATGATTTCTATCAAAAACAATGTGAGGATAACAGTAAAATGTCCTTGAGGGTCCAAACAGTACGACGCAAGTCCCCAAACATGGCATTCAGCCCAAGTTAACAGAATCATTTCTAAAACACATAGATATCATATAGAGTTTATCAAAATATGCAAATCTACAGTTGCCACGAGACGGAGCAAGTCACAATCCCTACGGGTGCATGCCCACACACCCGTCACCTAGCATGTGCGTCACCTCATTTATCAAAGTAGTACAAAATTCTGGTTTCATAGCCTCAGGTCTAGATTTACAATCATTACTTACCTCAAACCGAACAAAAATCTACTCCGCAATTCCCTTGCCTCTCGACTCGGCCTCAAATCACCCCGAATCTTGTTGTTAAACCTTGAACCCCTTCTCAAAATCGCACTCAAAAGCTTCAATGCCATCCAAAAATAATGAGAAATAAGCTAAAAATCGCGAAGGAGAACATATATACTTTCTTCCTAAGGATTTCACACCCGTGGACTCGCACCTGCGGTCCCACGAGCGCTCATGCGAAAATCACTTAAAAGACCTGGACTACATCTGCGCCCAGTCACCGCACGCGGTGCCGCAGATGCGCCTAAATAACTGCATCTGTGATTCTTCTCCTAATGGCCCAAGCACGCACCTGCTATCTCCTTGCCACATCTACTTCCTTGCACCTGCAGTCCCCAATCCGCAGGTGCGGTTATGACAGGAGAAACAAAATCTGTTGCATCAACTTAGTTCAAATCCTTCCGTCAACCACCCAATTCCATCTCGAGGCCCTTGAGACCTCAACCAAACATACCAATAAGTCCCATATCATCATTAAAACTTATACCAACCTTAGTAACACTCAAAACAATATCGAAATGCCAAATCACCATCGGATTCAAGCCTAAGGATTTCCAAACTTCCGAATTCCGTAAACGATGCAAAAACCTATAAAACCTCATCTAAATGACTTGAAAGTTTGCACACACGTCAAAAATTACACATCAAACCTACTCCAATTTTTGAAATTCCATTCCAACCCCGATATCAAGATTTCCACTGCCCACCGAAAAGCTCCAAATTTTTAATTTCGTCAATTCAAGCCTAAATCTACCATGGACCTCCAAATTACATATCGAACACACTCCTAAGTCCAAAATCACCTAACGAAGCTATCCAAACCATTAGAATTCACATTGGAGACGTTCTATACATAAGTCAACATTCGATTGACTTTTTTCCAACTTAAGCTCCTAAATTAGAGACTAAGTGTCTCATTCCACTCTAAGACCACTCCGAACACAGAACAACCAACACGATATGATAAAATACAGTTGAATAACACATAAAGAAGCAAAAATGGTAAAAATGTGGCTGTAACTCATGAAATAGCCAGATGGGTCGTTACAATACCATTGTTGTCGGGCTAGTTTCATGACATTTTAGCCTGTGAGTGAGACTAGAGATATTGTTGACTGAGTGAGGTTGAGAGCTTGATTATGAGTGACAGTTATAGGATCGGGCTGCATGCCGCAGCATGTTATATTGATTTGTGTCTGGATATGGCTTATGATAGTGCTTGGGCTTAATGCTGTATGGTGGGCTGGGCCTGGACCGGGACCGGACCGGTCCCGCGGGCTAAACGGGCCAAACGGTCCTGGCGGGCCGGTCCTGGCGGTCCTGGGCCTAACGGTGCACTAGGCCCGTGACGGGCCGGTTAAAATTGGTAGGCCCACGAAGCCCGGGACCGCTAAGCCCGGGATCGGCTGGCGGGCCTGGGCCGGTCCTAACGGGCCTAACGGCTATTTTTT
>MU713204.1:44245-55576 GCA_026770625.1 Nicotiana glauca
GCAATAAAATATATAAGGAAGTATATATACTATATATACTACAACGAAATATATAAGGAAGTATATATACTATATATACTGCAACGAAATATATAAGGAAATATATATACTATATATACTACAACGAAATATATAAGGAAATATATATACTATATATACTATACTAGTATACCATATATATTATATATACTATATAATATATAATACACTATATTTACTACAAACCAATATTTTTCAAATGAGGGCCCCACCCCCAAATCCCAATGGCACCAACGGTCATATTGCAAAAAAAGCCGTTTTTTTTTCTCTTTTCAATTTACAAAACTAACCTTCTCTAACACTATAAATACCCCCTCCCTCTTCTTCATTTCAATACTCATTTCTCAATCTAAATTTCTCTCAATCTCTCAATCTCTCAAGACTTCAAGTCTCAATCTTAATTTTCAAGTTACATCATGCCTCGTTCGGAAAGAGTGCGCTTATTTATTTCACATTACTATGAAGTGCTTGAAGAAAATGAAGAAGGCCAAAGATTAAAGTGCAAGAACTGTGGAAGAGTCTTAAATTTTCGTTCAGGGTGTACCTGGGGTATTTTAAGGAGGCATATCATGTATTGTGTTGATGGTATTTATGCGCAAATTCGTCTTTAAGATTTTTCAACAATTTGTGTTATTTAAAAATTATTAGACGTATTTATGCTTCATGTTGTACTTTGTCATTAATTTATTATGCATTCTAATTTACAAGAAATTGCCTTAAACAAAAAAAAACAAAAAAAAAAAACTCGGACATAAAAAAGCCTGTTAGGCCCGCAAAGCCCACGAGCCCGGCCCGTTTAGCCCAGGACCATCTGGGCTTAGGTCCGTCACGGGCTGGTTCCACCCAGCAGGCCCACGAAGCCCGGGACCGCCAGGCCCAGGCCCGGCCCGGCCCGTTTGGTCCATTTAGGCCCGGGCCCGCCTAAAAGTGCAGCCTTACTTGGGCTGTAGGAACCCCTTCGGAGTCCGTACATACCCCAAGTGAGCGCGGATGATTATATTGAGGAATGGATCTTCCCTATACATGGATCTTGTCCGAAGCATTTATATACCTGGAGATGGATCTTCTCCATGGTGATGGATTGGCCTTCCTCGATACTGAGTGACTGCTGGTCAGTGATGTATATACTCCGGGATGGATCTTCCCTGGGCCGTATGAACCATATACAGTACCGAGTGGTTGAGCATGATGAGTAGAAAGTGTGAGACAGTGAGATTGAGTACTCTGAGAGTGTGAGTACATGATTTATCTCTTACATACATGGTATTGACATACACACATGACATACAAATATATAGATGCATTTTTTCTCATATTGTACGATTTTACGTAATACATGATTTTTTTACATACATTGATATGTGGGCATAGAGAGGTATTTCACACTTGCTATCTAGAAAGAAGATGAAACATGTTATATATTATGGGAAGGATTTTAAAAAAATTATAATTTTCAAATTATCTCATATTTTTCAACGGTAAAGGATTTGAATTTTCACTGATATTCTTGAAAAGCTGAACTATTTTCGAAAAAACTGTGAAAAAACTGAGCATTTTTGTCTTTGAGTTACTTCCTTATTTATATGCTCTACATTGTTATGATTTGTTATTGGCTACCAGTGTTGGACCCGACCATATTCCATCCCGTCACTACTTTTAACCTAAGATTAGGTTTGTTAATTATTGAGTACATGGGGTTGATTCTCATACTACACTTCTACACCTTGTGTGCAGATGTTGGCTGCTGTTGTTGATGTGTTCGATGAGAGCTGGAGTTGAAGATGTACCTGCATCCCTATCGTAGCTACCTCTTGTTCATGGTAGCCTTAGATTTATAAATTGTGTTTATGTACTCTTCAAACATATGATATATTCACTTCATTTCAACTTTGTAAACTCTATTGTTAGAAGCTCATGATTTGTACTACCAGTCCTTGGGAAATGTATAAGATTTAGAAGATTCCTTGTTTTAATTGTTTCGTTATTATTATTGGGATTGGATAGTTATTAGTTGGCTTAACTAGCTGGTTGGATTAAGTGCCCTCACGACTAGTAGATTTTAGGTCGTGACAAAGTAATGCATAGAAAATCATGACATTAATAATACCAGTAATGCATGCATTAGTATGGTTAAAAAAAAAGTATCCTTAACGTCCCTTAAAGCTAGAGAATATGGAAGGCATTTTTGTAAACGACCATTTTTCTTAAAAATTATGCAATGCATTATAATTTTTAATACAACACACTAACAGTAGATAAGAAATAGTTTTAGCATAACTAATGCTTGCATTACTAACTCATGCATTACTAATCCCCGCATTACTAATACATCTTATTTTGCATTATTCTTATACACCCTACAACGACCCCTTAGGGCTCGTCTGGCACGAGGAATAATGGATAATTAATTTTAGGATTAAATTTGAGATAAATTTATCTTACGTTTGGTTAGGATAAAATCATGGTATAATTAATCCCCGAGTTAGTTATTCTGAAATTGTACTCCCTCTGTCTCATATTATGTGTCGTGTTTCTCTCTTACACACCCCTTACAAAATATTAATTAGGAAAGGGATTAGACTATTCTATCCTTATTTATTTCTTAAGATATAATCTCTTTTCATTGATAATTTATTTTATTTATGTGTTATCTCCATCTTCAGGAACAATTATTACTAAGGGTAAAAAAGGAAAAAAACAATCAAGTTTGTCTTGAACTTTTAAAATGACAAATAATTTAAGACAACTATTTTTAATAACTACAACTATTAATATGAGATGGAGGGAGTAGTATTGTTTTATCCCCCATGGAAGGGTGAGATAACTGATCCCGAGAAATTGACCACAGAATAACTTGTTTTCTAAGGTATGGTTTGAAGACAAATTATGTTGGAATTAGTTATGATGAGATTAGTTATGCCGGAATTTGTTATACTGAGATAATTTTTAATTGATTATGTTGCATGTTGTATTAATCCTGAGATTGTCAATTTTATTATATTTTATCTAGAGATAACTTATTCTAATATTACTATTTCAGCCTATGGCAATAAATTATTCCTATAGTATTTGTTATCCTAGAATAACTTATCCCAAAATTAATAACCAAATAAGGAATAAAACGATACTAAATTTTTATCCCAAGATTATTTTTGCTTATCTATCATATTAGACGACCCTTTAATGGATTCCACGAACTGTAATTAGTACATTTTGGATCATCCTGTTTTCAGTTTTGTTTTTTCCTGTTGTTTGATCTCTCAAATTCATTTGTTTGTTGAATTAGTGGTGTGAGTTATATTATGTAGTTGTTTGTTCTCTATGATCAGGGTGGTACATACAAATTTAGAATTTAAACTCAGTGAATTTAAGGTTCTGAGTTTTACCTTAAGATTACAACAACAACAACGACCCAGTATAATTTTACAAGTGGGGTTTGGGGAGGGTAATATATACGCAGACCTTACCCCTACCCCTAGGGACAGAGAGGCTGTTTCCAGGAGACCCTCGGCTTAAGAAAGCAACAAGAAACGATATATTAATACTATCAATAGACTCATAATAAAATACCATAAAATAACATAAAAGAAGAAGAAGAAAGAGAAAAAGAAAAGGATGGAAGGTATACTAATATCCAACAGATAAAGCCCTGCATCATTAGCTGATCAGTAGCATCCTAAGACTAACTCCCAGCTGGCTAGTCTCACTCTAGTGTGCTGTAAAAATATCCACAACTTCCCCCTAACCTACAACCTTAATGCTCGACCTCCACAATTTCCTATCAAGGGCCATATCCTCAGTAATCCTAAGTCGCACCATGTCCTGCCTGATCACCTCTCCCCAATGCTTCTTTGGTCTCCCTCTACCTCTTCTCGTGCCTACCACAGTCAGTCGCTCACACCTTCTCACCAGTGCATCAGGGCTCCTCCTCTGAATGTGCCCGAACCATCTGAGTCTTGCTTCCTGCATCTTGTCCTCCATGGGCGCCACGCCCACCTTCTTTCGAATATCTTCATTCCTAATCTTATCTATCCTTGTATGCCCGCACATCCACCTCAACATCCTCATCTCTACTACTTTCATCTTCTGGATGTGTGAGTTCTTAACCGGCCAACACTCGGTCCTATACAACATGGAAAGTCTAACCATCGCTCTATAAAACTTACTTTTTAGTAACGGTGGTATTTTCTTGTCACACAGGACTCCCGTCGCTAACCTCCACTTCATCCACCCCATTGTGAATTAAAAATCTAATACTTGTTATATTTTCTGAATATTTCAAATATAAATCTATAGTGTAAAGCAACATGTTAAGTTCAATTGAATTCATTTCAAACGGTAGGCTCACAGGCTCAAGTGTCATAGTCAATAGCTTCTTTAGGTGTAGCACGAAAGATATTAAAATGGACACAATAGACAGGAAACTAATTACAGAAAATTTTCTAGGTTGATATGCCAAGTTGTTTTTGTTTAATAAGTTAGAATATGAAGAAGGAGGCGAGGGTAGTCCTAAGCTACTTTTCTCTTCACCTTCCATGAATACGATGAGATTGGCATAATCACTCCACTTTAATTAGATATTTCGAATTTTTGTCTCAAAATGGAGAATTCTTCAATAAAAAAGTGCTCCCCCCCCCCCCCCCAAAATATATGTATGTGAAGGGAATCTAAGTGGGCGTTTGGACATAAGAATTTTAAAATTTCGAAAAAAAGATGAAAAAAAAAGTTCAAGTAAAAATTAGAGGTGCTTATCGGGCGGATTATTATGCTTAACAATTCGGTTTATAGGTTATCGAATATTAAATATAGTAATCCGCTATCCATCCAATAAGACAACGGGCCGATTCATATCAAATTAACAATTATCGGACTATTATCAGACGATTTTTGGATAAATCAAGTAAAAAAAAAAAGTTGAACCCTAGTTCTTTTTGGTTGCATAGATAAGAATAAACACTTTAACTTCTGAAGTCCAATTTAAAAAGAACGAAGGGTCATCATCATGATACAAACCGGCATAATATATTAGCTTGATCACCTTGTACTCTTTGATAATAGGATGAAAACCAAATCTTAAGACTAATTCTTACACCTGAAATTCTAATGTTAGGCAACTCTTTGCAATCACTTGTAAAAGAATTGTACGCATAAAGTGCATTACTAAACAGAGGATTGCATATACACAGTAGTCCGTGACACGAGCCGAATCCAAAATACTTTATATACATAGGGGTAAAAGTATAAATATAAAAATTCTTAACGGGTTAACGGTTTATCTGATAATAAAATTGAGCAATCTGCCTCCAAACTATTAAGGCGTTAATTATAAAATCTCAATCTGTTCACCAATCATTACACCGATAACCCGAAATAAATAAGCCATCGATTTAGATTAACGGTTACGGTTCAGTTTTGAACTGCCCTAGTAAAAATAGAATTTGAAAATTAGAGATGTGTTTGGACATGAATATATTTTGGGGTATTTTTGTGAGTGATGACGTGAAAATTTTGAAAAATAACCTTTTTAAGTTTTTCAAAATTTTGAAATTTTTTAAAATTCACCTTCAAGTGAAAATCGAAAATTTCATGGCCAAACATTAATGTTGAAAAAAGAAAATTTTAGGAAAAAAAAAAAGAAATCTTTTTTATGGCCAAACGAGCCTTTATTAGTCTCAGCAAGTTCCTAATGAGCAAAAAGGAAAAGCTACCTTGTCTTCCAACACATAAGTTGAGAATGTGTCACGCGAAAGTGAGTGAGAGATCACTGTTGGTGTGAGTAGTGAGAAAGAAACGACATGGAGAAGCCTGTGTCTTCCAACACATAAGTTGAGAATGTGTCACGCGAAAGTGAGTGAGAGATCACTATTGGTGTGAGTAGTGAGAAAGAAACAACATGGAGAAGCCTGCGTTATCACTGTGGATATAGTGTTAGTTATATTAGTAAAAATAGCACAGAGTAGTTAGTTTCGAAATGTTTATTTAAAAATAGTCAGCGCTTACAAAGTCATTAAAAAATAGTCATTATTTTCCTGCAATAGGGATCGGTCCAGCATAATATACTAAAGATCAGTGCATCTGTGTATGAACTTCCAGCATATTATGCTGTAACTTCAACGCACGAAAAATTCCCGCATAATATACTGGAGATTGGAGCACCTGTGTATGAACTTCGAGCATATTATACTGGACCGGTATATTATAGTGGAACTCCGGTATATTATGCTTGATGTATTGGGAAAAATTTAATTTGCATATTGGAGATGGCGTGTCATGACACGTAGACTGGTCAAACAGTCAAAGAATTAAGGTTGGTTAACAGGTAAGGGCAACAACAGGTACGAGCAAGTTAAATAGAAGAGGCACGAGCAGTCATGCAAGCAGTTCAATGCTCGTACCTATTCAAGAAATTTGAAGCTCAAAGATCGTGAAGAATCAAAGGAATGAATCTGATAGCAAATAAGAGCCCAGATACAACATTTAATGAGTATTAAATACTAGAAACGTTAGAGAATATGTATTTAATGTATATGATTGCATAACGTAATATTTAAAGTCATTAATTGCCCATAATTACCTTATTATGACAAAAATAAGGCTCGTATCCCAAAAATGGATATAAAAGGGAGAGGAACAAACAATTGTAGACACGAAACACTATTGGAATATACTTTGATTTACTTGCTTTCTGATCATATTATTCACAAATTTTTTTCTTTATATACTTTTCTGATTATCAGTAACCCGTATTCTTCTAAATTCTAGCTTTGACTAAAAATCTAATTTTTGGTTAAACAAATTGGTTCTGTTATCGGAAATCTGATAATCAATTATATCTCAACTTGATTTTCTTTGTTGTATCAACTATGTCGAACAACAATGACAACATCCAAAGAAACTAAGAAAATCAATTGAACCAACAACTTCAAGGAGATATGCGAGACAATAATGCATTAGTTCCTTCTCCACAAGGTTCACCACGACGAACTCGTGAAGGAACTCCTGAAGGATCTCACACAGAAGAACAAGTTCAATTTGACAATGTTCAAGCTATGGATGATGCTTTAAAAAAACTTATCGCCACTCAGGTCAAGAAAGCTTTACAAGCTTTCGTTAGTCAATTACCTGTTGCTCCACCCACACCTACTCCAAATAACAATACTTTGGAGAATCTTCGTTCTGGACTGGTTAATTCAGGCAGCGGTGTAACCCCTAGTGAAACACAGGAGGGAGACCCAGGTAATCCAGTTAATTCTGATTTACAAAATCTAGTACTAACATTGCAGAAACAGCTTAAGGAGCAAAATAACCGCATAGAACAAAATACCCGGAGTGCCGCCCGTGATCAAGGGGGTAGATATAGATAAATATTCTTAACAACCCTGGAATCCAAGTGCCGCCCCTCTCCCAATTCCAAAGAAGTTCAAGATGCCTGATATTCCAAAGTATGATGGGACAACGGATCCACGAGATCACGTTACTGCATTTACAACAGGTGTCAAGGGCAATAATTTGACTAAGCAGGAGATTGAATCAGTCTTGGTCAAAAAATTCGGTGAAACACTCACTAAAGGGCACTAACATAGTATTCTCTTTTACCTGAAAATTATATAAATTTTTTTGCTGAGCTTGCAGATTTATTTATCAAAGCACACTCGTGTCATGACCCAGATTTCCTACCCTCGGGGGTCGTGATGGCGCCTACTTGTGGAAGCTAGGCAAGCCAAACTTGATTACTTTTTCATTAATATACAAATCCTTTTAACGATTTATGGAAACAATATAAAAACAACAAAATTAAATAGTAGCGAAAATCTTAATTATAGAAACTGAATCAAAATGCGGAAATAGTCAATATAAGCCTCTACCCAAGACTGGTGTCACAATACTCACGAACTGCTAAGAAATACTAAATACAAATGTCTGAAAGAAAACATAAGTTGTTTGTCTCGAATATAAGGAGGCAACGGACTAAAAGAGAGAATAAGGGAGACGCCGGGCCTGCGGACGCCTGCAAGGCTACCTCGGGTCTCGTTGGAATGAAGGCCTGCTCCCGTACTAATGCTGCAGCTGCTGCTCCAAACCTGGACCTGTGCAAATAGCACAAAGTGTAGCATTAGCACAACCAACCCCATGTGCTGGTAAGTGTCTAGCCTAACCCCGTTGAAGTAGTGACGAGGCTAGACTGGACTACCACATAAACCTGTACAATATATATATATATATATATATATATATATATATATATATATATATATATATATATATATATATATATATATATATATATATATATATATATACAACGAAATCGAAAATACAAGACAAGTAAATAATATGGGAGGGGGAGCTTGCTGTAGGAAGATAACAATATTAATAGTAAATCCAGAATAACAATCTAAGGGCAACTTGGAATTTACAGCGGACAAGAAAATAATACCCAAAATAAACACACTTGTATCAATAATTGTTACGGTGCGTAACTAGATCCCAATATATAACAACACTATTGCGGCGTGCAACCCGATCCATATCGTTTAGCATTGTTGCAGCGTGCAACCCGATCCATATCATTTAACATTGTTGCAGCGCGCAACCCGATCCACAAATATCATTCAATGCACGACATCACCCTTCGTGCTTTAACACTCTTCCTCACCCAATCAACAATCACAACAAGGGCAAGGGAAATAATAACAAGAATGGAAGTCCCGGCAAGGGTACACAAACAAACAAATAAAAACCCGGCAAGGGTACAACATCAAAAATCTCAACGTCCCAACAAAGGAAAATATTCAATAATCAACAACATCCCGGCAAGAGAATAAATCATTAACTCTTTACCTTTCGTTCACTTTCATCTCATAGTTCACATTATCACTCGAGACAATGATCCAAAGATTTATTTGTCTCATATACCTTTACAATTGTATTTCAACTCGAGCCAACGCTCCACGAATTTCAAAGGTCACAATTTCTTTCACAAGATCTTTACAACACATAGAAGCCATCAATTAAGCATGGAAGATATAACAAAATCCCAACTATTCGCAATTAAGGACTCACGGTCATGCTAGACACCAATGTATAGATACTCGTCACCATGCCTATACATCATACTCAACACTTAGCAAGCAGCAAATAAGACCCAACTCCTATTCCTTCAAGCGAGGGTTAAACCAAATACTTACCTCAATTTCCACGGCCAAATATTCCATAACAACCGCTTTCCCTCTCGAATTCGGCTCCAACTCAATCAAATCTATACAATAATGACTTCATAATATCAATATATGCTAAACAAATCAAACCCAATGTTTAATTATAGATTTCCAAGCTTTCTTTCTAAAAATTCCAAAATTGCCCCCGGGCCCGCTTTGTCAAAATACAAGGTTCGGACCAAAATCAAATCCCCCATTCACCCACGAACCCAAATATATAATTTGTTCTCAAATTCGATCCCAAAACGAGGTCTAAATCAAGAAAAAGTAAAAAGCCCTAACTCTACCCATTTCCCCCAATTTCTACCCTAAATTACATGCTTTAAGCTTAGGAATTCAATAAATAATGATGTAAAATGAAGAAAACGAGTTGGGATTTACTAACCCAAGAGGTCTTGATGAAAGGAGGCTTTAATGGATGCCGAAGGACCTTGGAGAAGAAGAAACTCGGATGTTTTTATGTGACGACCCAAAGGGTCATCACCGGATTTCTCTCTTTTTCCGTGCTTCCGAGGCCTTGAAAACCTCACTTATAGTTGCTTTGATTTGCGTGCGCAGTCGGGAGCGTGGCCGAAAAGCTTTTATGTTAAATATGTGAATTCTGTGAAAGATTTGAAGAATTTTGATATTAATATGATTAAAGTTAACTTCGGTCAATATTTTTGGTAAACGGACCCGGACCCGGACCCTTGATTTGACAGTCCCGGAGGGTCCGTAGAAAAATATGGGACTTGGGCGTATGCCCGGAATCGAATTCCGAGGTCCCAGGCCCGAGGAATGAAGTTTTCCAAGAAATTATTTTCTGAAAATGTTTAAGAAAAATGAAAACGAAATTTGATCAAAAAGTGATGGTATCGGGTCCGTATTTTGGTTCCGACGCCCGGTACAAGTCTTGAATATGTGTTAAGTGCTATCTGTAAAGTTTGGTTGAAAACAGACGTCGTTTGACGTATTTCGGACTATAAGTTCCGAATTTGAAAGTTTATGAAACTTAGAAGAAAATCATGTGTTTTGAGGCTTGATTCTACGATATGATGTTGTTTTGGCGATTTGATCGTACTGATGAGTTCGTAGGATGTTATTGAGTTAGTGTGTATGTTTGAGTTGGAGCCCCGAGGGCTCGGGTGAGTTTTGAGTAGGTCCCGGGAGGCCTTAGGCTTAGAGTATCATATGTTGCAGTGTTGCAGGCCCCAGCGCGGCCACGGTCATTTTCGCGCGGTCCGCGCTGGAAGGCACGCAGCCGTGGTACATTTCGCGCGGTCCGTGTGGCCAGGCTCAGAGGGGTCCTCAGCCTTGGTTTGACCAGCGCGGCCGCACACCAAAATTGTGCGGTCCGTGCTGGGTAGGTTCAGAGGAGGCCCCAGGTGCAAATCCACCAGTGCGGCCGCACACCAAAATCGTGCGGTCCGCGCTGGGTAGGTTCAGAGAGTCGTTTTCCCCCCCCCCCTTCCTTGGTGCGGCCGCGGGACATTTTTGTGCGGTCCGCGTCGGTCTTTTAGCAAAGTATATAAATCTGAGATTTTCAGTCATTTTACACTTTTTCAAGACCCAAAACATAAGATGCGATTTTTCAAACAATTCTTCATCTTCAAAACGATTGGTAAGTGATTTCTAACCTATTTTCTTTACTTCTTAACATCTTTAAACATAATTTCAACTTCAAAACAAAGATTTTAATGGAGGAATTTGGGAACTTAGGGTAGAACCTAGGGTTTCTAAAATTGGGGGTTTTGGACCTCAATTCGGGGTCCGATTCAAAAATAACTTATATATCTGAGTTCATGGGGGAATGAGTAATCGGGTTTTGGCTCGAACATCGGGTTTTGACCACGTGGGCCCGAGGTCATTTTGGGAATTTGGAACAAACTTTGAGAAATTCATTTTCATGCATTCAAATTAATTCAAGTAGCATTTGTTAATACATTCATGTAATTTGTGATTAGATTCGAGCGGTTTGGTGGTGAATTCGATGGGTAAAGCTATACTAGAGGCTTGAGCAGATTTTTGGAGCATTTGAGGTAAGTGTTTGATCTAACTTTGGCTTGAGGGAATAGGATTAGAGTATTATTAAATT
>MU713206.1:0-12528 GCA_026770625.1 Nicotiana glauca
AAGAATCTTAAACGGACCAATGTACCTAGGGCTAAGCTTGCCCTTCTTTCCGAACCTCATCACGCCCTTCATAGGTGAAACCCGGAGCAATACCCGCTCACCAACCATAAAAGCTACATCTCAGACCTTACGGTCTCTATAACTCTTCTGCCTGGACTGAGCTGAACGAAGCCTCTCCTGAATGATCTTGACCTTATCTAAGGCCTCCTGAACTAAGTCTGTACCCAATAACCGAGCCTCTCCCGGCTCAAACCATCCGACTGGAGACCGACATCGTCTACCATACAACACCTCATATGGGGCCATCTGAATGCTGGACTGGTAGCTGTTGTTGTAGGCGAACTCTGCTAAAGGAAAAAACTGGTCCCACGAGCCTCCAAAATTAATGACACAAGCTCGGAGCATATCCTCCAAAATCTGTATAGTCCGCTCGGACTGACCGTCCGTCTGAGGATGAAATGCTTTTCTCAACTGAACTTGGGTGCCCAACTCTTACTGAACTGCTCTCCAGAAGCGCGAGTTAAACTGCGTACCCCGGTCCGAAATGATGGATACCGGCATACCATGAAGGCGGAGAATCTCCCGTATGTAAATCTCAGCTAACCTCTCAGATGAATAGGAGACTGCTACTGGAATGAAATGCGCTGACATGGTCAGCCTATCAACAATGACCCAAATAGCATCAAACTTCTTCCGAGTCAACGAAAGTCCAGTAACGAAATCCATGGTAATCCTCTCCCACTTCTACTCAAGGAGCTCAATCCTCTGAAACAAACCACCGAGCCTCTGATGCTCATACTTGACCTGCTGACAGTTCAAACACCGAGCCATATATGCAACAATATTTTTATTCATCCTACACCACCAATAATGCTGCCGCAAGTCCTGATACATCTTCGCGGCGCCCGGATGAATAGAATACCGAGAACTATGGGCTTCCGCTAAGATCAACTCTAGAATCCTATCAACATTGGGCGCACAAACTTACCCTGAAATCTCAAAACACTATCATCATCTAAGTTCACCTTCGTGGCACCCCCACGCTACACTGTGTCTCTCAGGACACACAAATAAGGATCATCAAACTGTCGATCACAGATACGCTCCAATATAGAAGATCGAGCGACCGTGCAAGCTAACACTCTGCTAGGCTCAGAAATATCTAATCTCACCAATCGATTGGCCAAAGACTAAACATCTAAAGCAAGCGGGGTCTGGCTGGCCGGAATATAAGCAAGACTACCCATGCTGGCAGACTCCTACTCAATGTGTTGGCCACCACATTGGCCTTACCCGGGTGATAGAAGATAGTAACATCATAATATTTCAACAACTCTAACCACTTTCGCTGCCTCACATTCAACTCTTTCTTCTTGAACAGGTACTGAAGGCTCTTGTGATCCGTGTACACCTCACACGTCACGCCATATAGATAATTCCTCCAAATCTTTAAAGCATGAACAATAGCTGCTAACTCTAAATCATGGACCGGATAATTCTTCTCGTATATCTTTAGCTATCTCGAAGCATAGGCAATGAATTTGCCATCCTACATCAATACTGCACCAAGCCCGATCCGGGAAGTATCACAATAAATTATGTAAGGCCCTGAACCCGTGGGCAATACCAACACCGGTGCCGTGGTCAGAGATGTCTTGAGCTTTTGAAAGCTCGCCTCACACTTATCTGACCATCTGAACTGGGCGCCCTTCTGGGTCAATCTGATCATCGGGGATGCAATATATGAAAATCCCTCCACGAATCGACAGTAATAATCTGCTAACACTAAGAAACTCCGAATCTCGATCGCTGAAGCTGGTCGAGGCCAATTCTTGACTGACTCAATCTTCTTCGAGTCCACCTGAATACCCTCAGCTAATACAATATGACCCAGAAATGCAATCGAACTCAACCAAAACTCGCACTTTGAAAACTTAGCATATACCTGACGATCCTTCAGAGTATGAAAAACCACTCTGAGGTGCTGCTCATGCTCTTCCTGGCTGCGAGAGTACACCAGAATATCATCAATAAAGACTCTCACGAATAAGTCTAGATATGGCTTGAACACTCGGTTCATCAACTCCATAAATGCTGCTGGGGCATTGATCAATTCGAATGACATGACCAAAAACTCATAATGGCCATACCGAGTGCAAAATGCTATCTTAGGGACATCAGACGCCCTAATACTCAGCTGATGGTAGCTACATCTCAAGTCTATCTTTGAAAACACCTTTGCACCCTATAAATGGTTAAAAAAATCATCAATCCTCGGCAGTGGATACTTGTTCTTTATCATCAATTTGTTCAATTACCGGTAATCAATACACATCCTGATAGATCCATCTTTTTTCTTCACAAATAACACTGGCGCAACCCAAGGAGAAATACTAGGCCTGATAAAGCCCTTCTCTAGCAAATCTTGCAACTGGTCTTTTAACTCCTTCAACTCTAGCGGAGCCATGCGATACGGTGGAATAGAAATGGGCTACGTGCCTGGGGCCAGATCAATACAGAAATCAATATCCATATCGGGTAGCATACCCAGCAGGTTTGAAGGGAAAACCTCGGGAAACTCCCAAACAATAGGAACAGAGTCAATAGGAGGGACCTCTGTGCTGGAATCGCGAACATATGCCAAATAAGCTAAACACCCTTCTCGACCATGCATCGAGCCTTTACATCTGAAATAACACTGCGGGTGGCATGACCTGGGGTCCCTCTCCACTCCAATCGGGGCAAATTTGGCAAAGCAAAGGTCACGGTCTTGGCGTGAAAATCCAAGATAGCATGATACGGGGACAACCAATACATCCCCAATATAACATTGAAATCCACCATGTCTAAAAGCAATAAATCAACACGGGTCTCAAGACCCTCAAACACTACTACACAGGAACAATGAACTCGGTCGACCACTATAGAATCACCTACTGGTGTAGATACATATACAGGGATACCCAAAGAATTATGTGACGACCCAAAGGGTCATCACCGGATTTCTCCCTTATTCCGCGCTTCCGAGGCCTTTAAAAGCTCACTTATAGTTGCCTCGATTTGTATGCGCAGTTCGGGCGCGTAGTCGGAAAGCTTTTATGTTGAAATATGTGAAATTTGTGAAAAATTTGAAGAATTTTTATATTAATATGGTTAAAGTTGACTTCGGTCAACATTTTTGGTAAACGGATCCTGATCCATGATGTGACGGTCCTGGAGGGTCTGTAGAAAAATATGAGACTCGGGCATGTGCCCGGAGTCGAAATTCGATGTCAAGAACCCGAGTAAAAGAATTTTTCTGTTAAATTATTTTTCTAAAATTATTAAGGAAAATAGAAATAAAAATTGATTAAAAGACTATGGTATTGGGCTCGTATTTTGGTTCCGACGCCCGGTACAGGTCTTAAATATGTGTTAAGCACTTCCTGCGAAGTTTGGTCGAAATCGGACGTCGTTTGACATGTTTCGAACCTAATTATCTAAAGTTAGAAGTTTAAGAAGTTTGAAATGAATATGATGATTTTGAGGCTTGATTAATTGATTTTGATGTTGTTTTGGCGATTTGATCGCTCGAGTAAGTTCGTAGGATGTTGTTGAGTTAGTGTGTATGATTGGTTAGGAGCCCAGAGGGCTCATGAGTGTTTTTGGAGGTGTTCGGGGTAGTTTTGCACTTAGGAAATTGCAGAAAATCTGCAACAGGTGCCTAGTGATTTTCTTCTTCGCGTTCGCGTTAGGCCTCTCGCGTTCGCGAAGCTTCAGCTTCGTCCTTCATCGCGTTCGCATCTGCCTTATGGCGTTCGCGTAGAGTAATTGACTTAGAAGACTTGGTCCTCATTTTACTTATCGCGTTAGGGCTTGAACTTCCCTGTCCGTGTAGCTCAGCCTTCCTTCTTCAACGTGTTTGTGACCCCATTATCGCGTTCGCGTATAACAGTCCCTGGCCCCCCAGCTTTTTCTTCTACGCGTTCACGTCCCCTTTCACGCGTTCGCGATGCATTGCCCAAATTACCCTTCGTGAACGCGACCCTCTTTCCGCGAACGTGAAGGGAAATTTTTGTCCAGTTATATTTAATTCCCAGGGACAGTAGTTACAGACTTTTTCACAAAAACACACGAACTCCTTTCTTCTCCAAGCACTTAGGCGTCCATTGAAGCTCCTTTTCACCAAGACTTTTTGGGTTAGTAAATCTTAACTCATTTTCTTCATTTTCTATCATCATTTATCAAATTCCTAGACCTAAATCATGAAATCAAAGTAGAAATTAAGGATTTTGGGTAGAGTTAGGGTTTTGGGAATTTTGGGTGGTTCAACCTCAATTTGGGGTCGAATATTAAAACAAATTATATATTTGAACTCATGGGGTTATGGGTGACTAGGTTTTGGTTCAAGCCTCTTGTTTGGACCATGTGGGTCCGGTGTAGAATTTTGGTATTTTTGGGTGAATGCTAAAAAACTCATTTCTAGGCTATTGGATTATGTTGTCGAGCATTTATTGATGCTATTGAATTAATTATGCCTAGATATCATTGTTTCGGAGTCAGATTTTAGAGGAAAGGCGGTATTGGAGAGTTGATTGCTATTCTTTGGACCGAGGTAAGTGTTTGGTCTAACTTTGGCTTAAGGGAATAAGAGTAGAATCTTATTTGCTAATTTCTATTTGTCGAGTACGGTGTATAGGCATGGTGACGAGTATCTATACACTGGTGTCGAGCATGACCGTGAGTTCTGAATTGCTAAATTATCGAATTCTTAATTGTTGTTTATGAGGACTTGGTTGGAAATCTTTAAACACTGAGCCGGTAATTGTTGAGACTGAGCATTGATTTAAATTTGCTAAGTAGAAATTGAATAAGTTTGGTTATAGCTGGATTTCCCTTGCCGGGATAGTTTATTATATTATCTTGTTCCCTTGCCATGATTATTTTGTGTATTGTGTTGAAAGAAATGGGATCGTATGGCACGCCGATCACTTATATATTAAGAGATGGGATCGTGTGGTATGCCTACCACGTGATATTGTGAAATGGGAGCGAGTGGTATGTCTACCATGTGATATTATGAAATGGGAGCGAGTGGTACGCCTTCCACGTGAAATTATGAAAAATGGGATCGTGTAGCACGCCGTCGACTTAATAATATGTACTATGGGATCGTGTGGCATGCCGTCCACTTATGAATTATGAAATAGGATCGTGTGGCACGCCGTCCACTTAGGAATTATGAAAATTGGGATCATGTGGCACGCCGCCCACTTATAAATATATACTATGGGATCGTGTGGCACGCCGACCACTTATATGAGTCATGGTATTAATGTAGTTTCGTTGTTATATCCGTTGACCCATTTTCTCTGTATCTCCCCGAGCATGCCCCTTCCCAGTTTTATTTGATGTTTTCCGTTGTTATTTCTATTGCCTTTGTATATATATATCTGCACAGGTTGTTTTTGGTAGGTCCTGTCTAGCCTCGTCACTACTTCGCCGGGGTTAGGCCAGGCACTTACCAGTACATGGGGTCAGTTGTGCTGATGCTACACTTTGTGCATCTTTTTGCACAGATCCAGGAGTAGCTTTTAGACAACAACAGTTGGATTGCTCGGGAGCTGTCTTCAGTCCAGGGACTCACGAGGTAGCCTAGCTGGCATTCGCAGCCGATGTCCCTTCTATGTTGTAGTTTGTTTTCTTTGTTTCGAGACAAACAATATGTAATATCATTTCAGACTTGTTTTTAGTACTCTATAGCAGTCTGTGAGCTAATGACACCAGATTTTGGGTAGAGATTCGTCTTAAACTTCTGCATTTTGATTTCAGTTTTATAATCTTAAAGTTTTCCGCTTTTATTTAATTGTTTTTGTATGTTTATATTGTTGAGAAATTATCAGAGAATGTTTACTGTTTGGCTGGCCTAGCTCCGTTAGTAGGCGCCATCACGACTCCTGATGGTGGGGAAATCTGGGTCGTGACAAGTTAGTATCAGAGCACTAGGTTACATAGGTCTCACAACTCACAGACAAAGAGTCTGAGGGATCGGTACGGAGACGTTTGTATTTATCCCCTAGAGGCTACAGAGTTAGGAAATTTCACTTTGTTCTTTCTTGTCGTGCGATTTTGTTTCTCAAATACTGATTGTCTTTCTTCTCTGTTCTTTCGTAGATGGCGAGAACACATACTTCCTCTTCTACCGTACAGCAGACCAAGCCCCTAGCAGCAGCTCCTGCAAGGGGCAGAGGCTGTGCCAGAGGTCGAGGCAGGGGCAGAGCTCAGGCCCGGGTGGCAGTCCTAGAGGTGGAGCCTTATATTGACTATGATGAGGAGGTTCCATCCCTAGCAGCTCCAGTGGGCCCAACTCAGGTCCCAAGAGGGGTCATGGTCACCCCAGATCTTCAGGATGCTCTAGTTAAATTGGCAGGCTTTATGGAGACTATCACTAGAGCGGGTTTGCTGCTAGTATCACCAGCCACTTCTCATGATGGAGGAGGGGTTCAGACTCCTGCTACACGTACTCCGAAGTAGGCAGCTCCCCAGGCTCATGACCTAGTGGTTCAGCCAGCTGTGGCAGCTCAGCCAGGTATTACAGCTCAGGCCGGCGATGGAGCGACTATGTCTTCGGATGCTTTGTGGAGACTGGATTGGTTCTCCAAGCTCTTCACCACCACATTCAACGGTGCTTCATCAGAGGATCCACATGATTTCCTATTCAGCTGTCATGAGATCCTTAGGACCGTGGGGATAGTGGAGACCAATGGGGTTGATTTTGCCGCTTTCTGGCTTACAGGATCCGCCAAGACTTGGTGGAGGGATTTTTGCCTATCTAGACCAGCAGAGTCTCCAGCTTTGACGTGGGATCAGTTCGCAGAGTTATTTTTGGAGAAGTTTCTCCCAGTCACTTAGCGGGAGGCACTTCGCAGGCAGCCTGAGCGCCTCCAACAGGGCTCCATGATAGTTACACAGTATGAGACTCGATTTGTTAACTTGGCACACCATGCAATTTTGATACTCCCACAGAGCGAGAGAGGGTCCAGAGATCTATTGATGGACTGATTCAACCGATCTGTCTTTAGATAGCTATGGGAGTTAGTAGTGATATTTCCTTTCAGGAGGCGGCGAATACAACCCGCCGAGTTAAGATGGCCCTCGCACGGAGAGGTGGACAGGCGTCGGATAAGAGGCCTCATCATTCTGGTATATTCAGTGGTACCTCGTCTGGAGGTAGGGATTCTTATGGTAGAGGCCATTCACCGAGGCCCTTTTAGTCAGCTCTTCAGGTTTCTCATGGTACTTCCGGTGGCCATGGCTCTCAGTTGCAGTACTCCGACCAGCAGCTTTTCAGTTCACCATCAGCACCTATCAGTGCGCCACCACTCCATTATTCTCAACAACCGAGGGCTTGTTACACTTGTGGCGACACAAGACATATCGCCAGGTATTGCCCTCGAGCTTCTCACAGCTCTCAGCAGCAGGGTCCTCATCCTATGATTTAGGCGTCAGGTGATCCACAGGCCGCCCAACCAGCTATAGGTGGGGGTATGGATCATAGAGGTGGAGGTAGAGACCGTAGAGATGGAGCTCGGATTGGAAGAGGTAGGGTCAGCTAGTAGCCGATCGTCCCAGAGACATTGTTTAGGAAGGTAGGGCCCAACCTCAGTGTTATGCCTTTCAAGCTAGGCCAGAGGCTGAGTTTTTCGATGTTGTCATTACAGTTACTATTTTGGTTTGTGATAGAGGTGCTTCAGTACTATTTGATCCTGGATCTACGTATTCATATGTGTTGTCCTATTTTGCACCCTACTTGGTTATGCCTAGGGATGCCTTGAGTGTTCCTGTTTATGTATCTACACCGGTGGGTAATTCTATAGTGGTCGACTGAGTGCATCGTTCCTGTGTGGTAGTATTTGATGGTCTTGAGACCCGTGTTGACCTATTGCTCTTAGATATGGTGGACTTTGACGTCATATTGGGGATGGATTGGTTGTCCCCGTATCATGCTATCTTGGATTGTCACGCCAAGATCGTGACCTTGGATTTTCTAGATTTGCCCCGATTGGAGTAGAGAGGGACCCCATGACATGCCACCCGCAGTGTTATTTCATATGTTAAGATTCGACGCATGGTCGAGAGGGGGCGTTTAGCTTATTTGGCATATGTTCACGATTCCAGCATAGAGGTTCCTCCTATTGACTCTGTTTATATTGTTCGGGAGTTCCCAGAGGTTTTTCCTTCAGACTTGCCGGGTATACCGCCCGACAGGGTTATTGATTTCTGTACTGATCTGGCTCCAGGCACGCAATCCATTTCTATTCCACCGTATCACATGGCCCCGCCAGAGTTGAAGGAGTTAAAGGACCAGTTGCAAGATTTGCTAGAGAAGGGTTTTATCAGGCCTAGTATTTCTCCTTGGGGTGCGCCAATATTATTTGTGAAGAAAAAGGATGGATCGATGAGGATACGCATTGATTACCGGCAATTGAACAAGGTGACGATAAAGAACAAGTATCCACTGCCGAGGATTGATGATTTGTTTGACCAGCTTCAGGGTGCAAAGGTGTTTTCAAATATAGACTTGAGATCTGGCTACCATCAGCTGAGGATTAGGGCGTCCGATGTCCCTAAGACAGCATTTCGCACTCGGTATGGGCATTATGAGTTTTTGGTCATGTCATTCGGGTTGACCAATGCCCCAGCAGCATTTATGGAATTGATGAACTGAGTATTCAGGCCTTATCTAGACTTGTTCGTGATAGTCTTTATTGATGATATTCTAGTGTACTCTCGCAGCCAGGAGGAGCACGAGTAGCACCTCAGAGTGGTTCTTCAGACTCTGAAGGATAGTCAGTTGTATGCTAAGTTCTTGAAGTGCGAGTTTTGGTTGAGTTCAGTTGCATTTCTGGGTCATGTTGTGTCAGTAGAGGGCATTCAGGTAGACCTGAAGAAGATTGAGGCAGTCAAGAACTAGCCTCGACCAGCATCAACGACTAAGATTCGGAGTTTCTTGGGGTTAGCAGGTTATTATCGTCGGTTTCTGGAGGGGTTTTCATCTATAGCAGCCCCGATGACCAGATTGACCCAGAAGGGTGCCCAGTTCAGGTGGTCAAACTAGTGTGAGGAGAGCTTTTAGAAGCTCAAGACAGCTCTGAATACGGCACCGATATTGGTTTTGCCCACAGGTTCAGGTCCTTATGTAGTTTATTGTGATGCTTCCCATATTGGGCTTGGTGTAGTATTGATGCAGGATGGCAGAGTCATAGCTTATGCTTCGAGGCAATTAAAGATCCACGAGAAGAAATATTCGGTCCATGATTTAGAGTTGGCAGCCATTGTTTATGCTTTGAAGATTTGGAGGAATTATCGATATGGTGTGACGTTTGAGGTGTACACGAATCACAAAAGCCTTCAGTACTTGTTCAAGCAAAATGAGTTGTATTTGAGACAGAAGAGGTGGTTGGAGTTGTTGAAAGTTTATGATGTTACTATTTTGTACCACCGGGGGAGAGCCAATGTGGTGGCCGATGCATTGAGTAGGAAGTCCACCAGCATGGGTAGTCTTGCATATGTTCCGGTCAGCCAGAGACCACTTGCTTTGGATATTCAGGCTTTGGCCAATCGGCTTGTGAGGTTGGATATTTCTAAGCCTAGCATAGTGTTATCTTGCACGGTCGCTCGTTCTTCATTATTGTAGCATATCCGTGATCGGCAATTTGATGATCCCCATTTGTGTGTCCTGAGAGAAACGGTTCAGTGTTGAGGTGCAACGAGGGTGACCTTAGATGATGATGGTGTTTTGAGGTTGCAGGGGTGAGTTTGTGTGCCCAATGTCGATAGGATTCGAGAGTTGATCTTAGCGGAGGCCCATAGTTTGCGGTATTCCATTTACCCGGGCGCCGCGAAGATGTACCAGGACTTGCGGCAGCATTACTGGTGGCATAGGATGAAGAAATATATTGTTGCATATGTGGCTAGGTATTTGAATTGTCAGCAGGTTAAGTATGAGCATCAGAGGCCTGGTGGTTTGTTTCAGAGGATTGAGCTTCCCGAGTGGAAGTGGGAGAGGATTACCATGGATTTCGTTACTGGACTTCCGGTGACTCGGAAGAAGTTTGATGATATTTGGGTCATTGTTGATAGGCTGACTAAGTCAGCACATTTTATTCCTGTTGCAGCCACTTATACATCGGAGAGGTAAGCTGAGATCTACATCCGGGAGATTGCTCGCCTTCTTGGGGTACCGACATCTATCATTTCGGACTGAGGTACGCAGTTTACCTCGTGCTTTTGAAGAGCAGTTCAGCAGGAGTTAGGCACCCAGATTCAGTTGAGCACAACATTCCATCCTCAGACGGACGGCCAGTCCGAGAGGACTATTCAGATATTGGAGGATATGCTCCGAGCTTGTGTCATTGATTTTGGAGGCTCGTGGGACCAGTTTTTGCCTTTAGCAGAGTTTGCCTATAACAACAAATACCAGTCTAGCATTCAAATGACTCCTTATGAGGCGTTGTATGGTAGGCGATGTCGGTCTCCAGTCAGATGGTTTGAGCCGAGAGAGGCTCGGTTATTGGGTACAGATTTAGTCCAGGAGGCCTTGGATAAGGTCAAGATCATTTAGGACAGGCTTTTTTCGGCTCAGTCTCGGCAAAAGAGTCATGCGGATCGCAAGGTTCGAGATGTAGCTTTCATGGTTGGTGAGCGAGTATTGCTCTGTGTATCGCCTATGAATGGCGTGATGATATTTGGGAAGAAGGTCAAGCTTAGCCCTAGGTTCATTCGCCCATTTGAGATTCTTGATTGTGAGGGAGAGGTAGCTTACAGACTTGCCTTGCCACCTAGATTGTCAGCTGTGTATCCAGTGTTTCATGTTTCTATGCTTCGGAGGTATCACGACGATCCTACCCACGTGTTAGATTTCAGCACTGTCCAGTTGCACAAGGATCTGTCCTACGAGGAGGAGCCGGTAGCTATTCTAGACCGGCAGGTTCGATAGTTGAGGTCGAAGAGTTTTCCTTCAATGCGTATCCAGTAGAGAGGTCAGCCTTCTGAGGCATCGACCTGGGAGTCCGAGTCTGATATGCGGAGCCGTTAACCTCATCTATTTCCTAATTCAGGTACTTCTTCCTTTTGCCCGTTCGAGGACGAACGATTATTTTAGAGGTGGAGAATGTGACAACCTAAAGGGTCATCACCGGATTTCTCCCTTATTTCGTGCTTTCGAGGCCTTTAAAACCTTACTTATAGTTACCTTGATTTGCGTGCGCAGTCCGGCTGCGTAACCGGAAAGCTTTTATGTTGAAATATGTGAAATCTATGAAACATTTGAAGAATTTTGATATTAATATGGTTAAGTTGACTTCGGTCAACCTTTTTGGTAAACGGACCCGGATCCGTGATGTGACGGTCCCGGAGGGTCCGTAGAAAAATATGAGACTCGAGCATGTGCCCGGAGTTGAAATCCGAGGTCTAGAACCTGAGTAAAAGAATTTTTCTGTTAAACTGTTTTTATGAAATTATTAAGGAAAATGGAAATGAAAATTGGTTAAAAGACTATGGTATCGGGCTCGTATTTTGGTTCCAATGCCGGGTACAGGTCTTAAATATGTGTTAAGCTCTTCCTGCAAAATTTGGTCAAAATCGGACGTCGTTTGACGTGTGTCAGACCTAATTATCTAAAGTTAGAAGTTTAAGAAGTTTGAAATGAAAATGATGATTTTGAGGCTTGACTCATTGATTTTGATGTTGTTTTGGAGATTTAATCGCTCGAGTAAGTTCGTAGGATGTTGTTGAGTTAGTGTGTGTGATTGGTTAGGAGCCCTGAGGGCTCGGGAGTATTTTCGGAGGTGTTCGGGGTAGTTTTGCACTTAGGAAATTGCAGAAAATTTGCAATAGGTGCCCAGTGATTTTCTTCTTCGCGTTCGCGTTAGGCCTCTCGCGTTCGCGAAGCTTCAACTTCGACCTTCATGGCGTTCGCATCTGCCTTATCGCGTTCACGTAGAGTAATTGACTCAGAACACTTGGTCCTCATTTTACTCATCGTGTTCGCGCTTGAACTTCCGCGTCCGCGTAGCTTAGCCTTCCCTCTTCAACGCGTTCGCGACCCCATAATCGCGTTCGCGTATATCAGTCCCTGGGCCCCCAGCTTTTTCTTCTACGCGTTCGTATCCCCCTTCACGCGTTCGCATCCCCCTTCACGCATTTCCGATGCATTGCCCAGATTACCATTCGCGAACGCGACCCTCTTTCCACGAATGCGAAGGGCAATTTTTTCCCAGTTATATTTAATTCCGAGGGACAGTAGTTACAGACTTTTTCACAAAAACACACGAAATCCTTTCTTCTCCAAGCACTTAGGCGTCCATTGAAGCTCTTTTTCACCAAGACTTTTTGGGTTAGTAAATCTTAACTCATTTTCTTCATTTTCTATCATCATTTATCAAATTCCTAGACCTAAATCATGAAATCAAAGTAGAAATTAAGGATTTTGGGTAGAGTTAGGGTTTTGAGAATTTTGGGTGGTTCAACCTCAATTTGGGGTCGAAT
>MU713212.1:3327-15120 GCA_026770625.1 Nicotiana glauca
CCCATTCACGATAAATAATAAATAAAAAGAGAAAAAGAAAAGCCATTCCATTTCGACAAAAGACCCACACCCAAGTTCCATAGCTTTTGGTTCGCTATCTCGATCATGATTTTAGAGATCGATATTGATGATAGTGACGATATTGATGATAATGACAATCTTGATGCTAGTGACGATATCGATCGTGACCTCCAAAAAACACTCCCTAATGAACTGGCCAATCAGTGGATTTCTACCAACAAAGAAAAAAGTAATAATCTGAATAAGAACCTTGGAAGAGCCGCCGACTCCAACTACCGTCCATGTACGATCCATACTAGATCTGACCAACTGCCCATCCTACCTCCTCTACGTTCTTGACAGCCCATCTTTGTCTCAGTAGAGTCTTTCAGTGGCACGTTTCGGTCCTCTTCCCCATTACTTAGAAAAAGTGAGCCACCGGTTCAGGTACAAGATACTATCATTACCGCCTGGACAATTAGACATCCAACCCGTAATCGCAACGACCCAATTGCAAGAGCGGAGCTCTACCAACTGAGCTATATCCCCCCGAGTATTGAGCATTTTCATTCACTGAAGCAACTCGAACAAAATAAAAGTAAAAGAAAGAAATTCATTGACTTCGAAAAGGAGGTCAATTAAATGAGTACTAACTCTCTTCTCAACATATAGGAGACTTAGACGTACTTGTTCTAGGAAACATAATCTAACATTCATCGATTTTTTTTAAGAAATCTATAAAGGAATCGATTACTCATATTGAAGTAAAAATAAAAAGATTAAAGAGCACAATCTCATCTGTATTATTAGAACCACTTTATTATCATGTAAAAGAAAAATATTCATATAAACATGCCCCTATATTTTAATATCCTTTAAAATTAGTTTTTAATATTAAAAAGTTATTATTTAGTTATTTTCTTTTTATTTAATATTTTAAAAATTAATTCAAAGTATTTGGAATTATGTAGTAACTCTTAATATTTAGGAACACAAAACATATCATAAAATATCCTAACTTAATTTAGTTTTAGCTTTATAACTAATACAAAGAATTTTACACTTTGTTCAAAATGTTATGAATGTTTTTAGAGCGTAGTACTAAAATTTCCTTTTAGAACGTGCCTTGTTATAAGGAATTTTAATTAGGAACAATAATTCTAGTTTAAGTAGGATTAACGTTGTAAGGACCGGCATATGTGTAGTTTAAATTAAAAAAGAATTTTATTATTAGATATTTTACTATTTGATTCTTAAATTATATAAATATTTAAGGGCAATATAGTCGATCAATGTTTCAAGGATATTTTAATCATTCAATATTTAATATAAATTATTCATTCTTTTATAATAATATAGATATAGATAGATTAGTCAAACATAAACTACTTTCTCACCGAAAACTTTTATGAAGCTTGGCCAAAACATTCGTGTTTTTATAATAATATAGATAGATTAGTCAAACACAAACTGCTTTCTCACCGAGAACTTTTATGAAGCTTGGCCAAATAGGCTATATAACATGAAAAAGTCCTTGTAGCTATCTATTAACCTGATATACAAGTTGAACAGAGGAAGGCATGAGACGAACTCGTTCTAATATTTGCTATCTGACGTGTGAAAATTAAGACGCTGAGACTACGGTTAAGTTTTATTGAAACTGTAATACGAGACAAGATCAGATCTAGAAAACGTTTGATGTGAAAACAACTAATCTGTTATAAGATTGCGAAGATATTATTCTTCTGTTATAAGAGGCAGTTAGTAATAAAATGACACAAGTCCAAGTAGAAATAAATGGATATAAAAAATCACATAGCCATGAGTCCCTGACGGCTAGTTTGAAATTGAGGGAGTTGATTGATTGAATGAACATGTGAATACCAACAACTCCATCCAGAATGATTTAAAATTCAGATTTCTATCTCTAGTTTAAAACATTATAAGATTAAGTACCTCAACCTTTTAAAGTGAAACTTAAATTACCCTATTGCAATTTTATCAACACTTCAATATATCCTGGAGATGTCAAATCCCAAGGCATATAATTTAGTTATTCAAGATTTAAATACAGACACAAACACAGAAAGGAACGGGGCAAGAAACAGAGACTGAAATATGGTGTCATTAACTGTAATCGAGTATACAAAAACACTTTCAAGGAACAAATGTACTGTGAATCCCCCTTCTAGTAAACCCAAAGCCTAACCTTTCTCATAACCCGCCCCAACGTAGCATAGCTTTCTACTCGTTAATTCCAGCTAAGGTATGACCCCCAACCCACCCCCAAATGAAAAGAAAGATCAATTGGAACTGATGTAGGAAGATCAATCTTCTCCCGCACTGTCCCTAGTATTTTTACATAAACTGAACTGTACAGAGTCCACAGGACTATTCTACCTGGAACTCTCCACCCAAGTATCAGGCTCACTCCCAATATTAGATATGCAAGCCTCCTGGAAAAAAAGAAGCATAGAGAAATGAAAGCCAGCAAGTAACATTATACTTACCCCGTTGAGCTGGCTTTTCATCCCTTGACTGGCATTGTTTCCAGCATGGACTTTCGCAAATGAAGCTCCACTTCTATCAAGCTGTTGACGTAACACTGTACCTACAAGACAACCATAAAAAAGCAACCAAAAACCAGTACGATAAAGACAAAGTCTGTTATTTAAAACAAAATGCAAATGAAATTTCAAAACATGAAACATGCCTTATAGAAGATTTCTGCGCAGGCTCTGATCCAATGCTATCCAGTGATGTTAACATTCCACGCGGAGCTCTTGGCTTCATGAAACCAAAACAAATGAAACTGGTTAAAGGTCAGAACCATGCAAATTGCAACAGTAGTGTCGAATCTAACTCATGGCAAAGGCATAAGAAAAAAGATTGAATGAACTATAAAAATAAATGACGGCAGAGAGATAAGAGGCAAAATAAACTTATGCAAAACCTCTAACTCCAGCAACGCATCTCCAAAAGATCTTGAACCATTTTCACATACATTATTTGATAGTGACTTGGACTCGGCCCTGTATAAGTCACCCCGAGAGGAATAGAGAGAGATGCAACCAGTTCTGCCCACTGGATGACCGTCATGGCTGAGTTGGAGCAATTCATGTGCAGGATCCTCACATGTACCAGCCTCAACAAGGTTTGTGACACCACTAGAACGGTGGACACATCCATCAGCGCTTCCTGCACAGTGTGCTCCTTGTGACTTAATTGGTTCAGCGCAGGCATCTTTGTCCAGAATAGCAAACTGCATCTTATCACTGATGAAATTATTTGAAATTTCATCACTCTTTCTCTTCCCTCCAGAAACTGTCGAGGAACACTGTTGTAAGAACATGCCTCCTTTCTGACCAACAATAAGTTCAGGTGAGAGTGAATCCCTTCTTGGAGGGCTAACCGATGGTCTTTTGTCCTGACTCTGTTGCTTCTCTTCTGCACCTTCAAGCTCTTTTTTCCTTTTCAACCCTCTTTCTCCAGACCTTGACCTGCATATACTACCGTTGCAGGATGGTTTCTCTGCCAGCTGACCACTCATTACCCTTGCTATTTGGCTTCGCTTATAGCCATCTGGTAAAACATAAGAGGGAATCTGCTTTCTACGAACATGGGAGACCAACATTTCCATTCCCGGTTTCCAATACATATACATGTTTATTTGGTGTCTAAACTCATCAACTGTCCCACGAATATCAAACTGCTGGCCTTCTTGAACCAACTCGCCTGGCCTCCTCTGCAGACCCATGAAGAAAGCGCGATGGGCACATTGTTTGGAGGGGTCCACATACTCATGGGGATAAGGATGACACTGCAACTTCCCATATGTGTCCCGCTCTATCTGCAAATATACAAAAAGAACTATAAATAGATGGGAAACCTTTGCTTCACTTACTACCTTCTCCTTTTTTCCTTCTGTAGAGGCTCAAGTAATGGAACCAAAGCCTCCTGAGCATCAGTTATCCAAAAAGTAATAGATGTTACCATCAACGTAAGCTGCCTTAACCGGGACTCGACCCATCCTCTCCACACAAGCAAGTCATCAGCATCAGCTGCAACTATGTCAATTTGCAAATAGTTCTTGTAGCTTTCGAAGAAAGGATACTGCTCAAACAGTGCAGTCCACTGAGCTTTATTCAGCTCAATTTCCTGATATGGGAAAGCAAAAAGAGGTAAAGCCAGTACTAGCTAAATACAACATAAATTAAAGAGGAGGGTCATCTATACCTGACAGATGTTGTTACCGAATTGAAATTGTTCCGTCATAACTCGAAGAGTACTTGCAGAGACGTTGTAGCTTGAGTTCATGCAAGGATAGGCAGGTGTAATAATTGGCATCTGATGTGTACGGTCCCAAGGATTTTTCCTTGGATCCCAGACAGAGAATCCAAGTTCTTTATCCTCGATCTGACAAAGCATCACAGGATTTGGCCAGCGCCATTGAGTATATACACGAAAGAAACGAGAAACCAGCATACTCGGAACAGCATTTGGATAGAGTTGGCAAACCCGAGCAACCAGAAGAGCCCAGTTCACTCCACCAAGAAATCCAGTTACCTAAAAGAGACAATTCAGAACAGGAAAAAATTAATGGATCAAAGAAAGACCAAACATTAATAAGCCGGAGAGGAGGGACAAGAAAAATGCAAACCTACATTTGAATAAACACCACGCTGCTTAGCCCAAAACTTTAAACATCGAAGTGTGGTCCGAAAAAACTGCAGTGTAGAAGAAAATGAGATATTACTACAGAATGTTCTAAATATTTTCTCTCCCTATTGTTTCCTTTTTGGTTGGGGATCATCACCTCAATATTTGGAACAAGTTTAATGATTTTATCAGCCACCCTGCAGCCATTGAGGCTCCTTACAGTTGGTTCATCAACATTGCATAACATGGATTCACTGGATATGTCCAAATCCTGTCCACAAGAAGATGTCGCAAGAAAACATCAGGTATACTACTATTAGTGGTCTAAGATGACTAATGTCATAGCATGGATGTCAATTCAAATTTGAGAAAATAGAGCATTCACGTGTCCCCATCCTGTCAGGACCCCATGACTTGGTAAGCCCAAGGAATGGTCATAGGTATACCATGGACACATGAAATTAAAGAATGTATAAGTCCTCAGATCCAGACAGGGTTAAGCTGCTGCAGGTGAAAAGGATTAAGACCCAGAATACAAGCAGACATAAGGGCTTTTAACGAGAACAAATCTTTGTGCAGGCAAATTAACTTCTACTAAAGCAAGGTTGGTGTACAGAAAAAGCCCCTCCCTTTTCACGGAAAGACCAAAAGGAAATGGACGCTATCACAAAGAAAAAACACTTACATCTGGTACAACCAAAAGAGAAATGCTTGCATAGAGAAGATCAATTGAGATCCCATCGAACTTAAACTTCATAACAGGGACATGTGCATCTGGAACTGGTTGCAGTTCAGTAACTTCTTCCCTCTTCGCCAAAATATTATGCAATACAAAGAAGAAGTCATCCTGCCAAACAATGTCAGCATTAGATGCTGTATTAAATGGCTAGTTGCTAAAAGACATCAGAAACTAAAACGACCTCTCGATTCACATAAGATGGTCCAACACATAAGGTGTCTATGTCAGCTCCAGGACCATGCACCTACAAAAAGGAATCTTATAATTAGTTAAGTAGCGCTGCTAAGGGAATGGTTCAAACATTCTCAGGAAAATGTAAAGCTTACAGAACATAATTGTAAATACATCCGTGTGACGGGAATAGGTGCAGCTTCAAGAATACAAACAGCATCAATACCCCCCCCCCCAAAAAAAAAACTCTTTTCCCAAGGATGAAGTTTCAAATGTAAGGGACATCTAGATTATCATTTAACCATTGGTTTAAAAATTTAGGAAAAAGTTAATTCCTTCAACAAGCCTCAGAGGTGATTCCAGAGTCCATTGAGACTCCTCATAAGTCAAAATATCTCGAACAAATTACAAATGAAAAGCTCCCTTTAGAAGCATCGATCTCAATGAAAAGCAATAGGAAGGACAATTGAGTAAACTAATCTGTTGGGTTGCAAATTGAGAATAGTAACAGAAGGGATAATTGTGTGAAACAAACAGTTAGTGAATTCTGAAGTCTGTAGAACAAGACATAATGCATGAGGTCCACTCAATTTAGGACCCACCAAACTATTGATGCCACACAAGCTTGTTTTTGGATATTTCCCTAGCTTTTGTGGGATATTAGCACCACTCTGACCACAAAACAGGAATTATTTAGGCCAACATAGTTTCGTGCCTGCATACAATTACTTTCACACCTTGCGGTTATAGTAACACTGAAACCCTTCCTAGTTGGTAATTGGCAAACAATTTCGCAACTATTTCTAGGTCTGTATTGAACTTATTCGTCATGCATAGACAACCAAAACAATTAAGTTTATATTGTTCAAGGGAGCTTCAGAAAAGAAGCTGCTTACCCCAAGGCGATAAGAACCAAAGGTTAAAATGACAGCATTTGCATCCTCAACCATCTGATCATTGTACCCTCTTAGTCGAGTAAGTTCTTTCACCCAATCCTTCACAATCTAAAGGAAAAGATTAAAAAGTGTCACAAGAGTGGATTGGGCCAAAATAGAAATGAACTATATGAAACACAAAGGAAAAGGGAAGGATAAAGCTTAGCCTACTACTTCTGTTCTTCTTACAAGACATTGAGGGGTATAAGTAAACAAAATTTTAGCTTCCTTTATTAACCAAAAAAAATCAGTGAAAAATATTTACCAACGATCCTTACCTGCAACTTAAAAAATGATTAAATTATTGAAAAAAGAAACAATTACTCCTAGAACGACCTAACATGAATGATGGCATCCAGTTTTAATAATTTTCTTCATCAAGATCAGGGAAAGAATCCAGGCACTAGTCGGAGAAGAGGAAAGTTTGGATCTATTTGAAGATAAGTTCCAGCAAATAAAACTGGAAATATTAGTGATCAGATATTAAACTTGCTTAGTAAGAAAAACAGTGGCATTTAATACATCAAGTGTTACATCAGGCGCAGATTAGCAACTGATAAATTAGTGCTGAAACAGAGACTAATAAATCCAAACAAGGGAAAACAAGGAAGCATCAAGTGTATGGTCAACAATTAATAAATGCTGCCATGCAGGTGAAAGGGGAAAAGCAATATTATCTGTTTCACTAAGTTTAGGGAGATAAATCTTTTCTACTAAAAAGCAAAGCAACTAATCAATTCTCTATCGGCTGAAATTCAAATGACCATCCAATATTTACCAATCCAAAGCGCATCCAGTCACCATTCACAGCCTACCCAAGCCAAGTTCATAAGTTACTCAAGACATGATTTTTCTTACTGCTCCTCACTACACATGCACCATACATAATGTACTAGAATGCCTGAATGTCAAAATCGTGTAGAGTCCACAACCCTTAATGTGCCGAACGACAACCACAAATTGATCCCAAACTAGTTAAATTGGTTATATGAATTCTCAATATCCATTCTGCTCCATTTGGACACTTTCTATTTCAATACTCAAAATTTTCTCTTTTAAGACATATTAGAGGTTCTCTAAAACCTAATGTCCTACCAACACTTAAAATCAATATTATTGGAAGTCCACCGCCCATGTACTTATCCATCAACCTAAGCCATAAAAGGATCTCTCCTAAGTTCTTTATAATCAAGGCCTTAAGTCTGAAGCAAGAACACTTATATCTAGACATAACAAAGGATATAGAGTATAGGCTAATAAGATACAGTTGACTAGGGCCAATAGACACGCTCAATCCTAAATTAGTCTCCTCCTAATAATTTTAGTTGGGTAATCACCAAAACACAAATGATAAAAGAGGGAGCACGGGATTACCTGCTTAAGCTGGCGGAGAACTAGTTCTCTCTTAGCAGCCTCCTCGGCGCCTTCATATAATCCAGCACCGACCAAAAACTAGAATCCACAAAACCAACACATCAAAATACACAAACTAGAGCAGAAAAAAACAACATAGTAAACAAAAAGGAAACTTAAAGAACAAACCTTTTCCAACTCTTTGGTACGCTGAATATCAGCCTCCGTAGGCCCAGCTAGAGACAAAGGTTTCGTCACCCCATACTGCTTTGGCGATGGCAAA
Organism: Nicotiana glauca; assembly: GCA_026770625.1. NCBI lineage: Eukaryota > Viridiplantae > Streptophyta > Magnoliopsida > Solanales > Solanaceae > Nicotiana > Nicotiana glauca. The sequence continues at coordinate 11,468 of MU713212.1, forward strand.
GTAGTAGCACAATCGGAAACCCCCATAGTTAAACCAAAAATCTTGTTCTAGTAGTTCAATATAAGCACCAAATAGAAACGGATCGGAAATTCGAAATCAAAACTATTATAGAGGCAAAATTCCAATTAAGAGGAGACCTAAAAGGTAACCTAATAAGGATTTTTTGACTTGAAAAAACTCAAATTAAAAATAAAAATAAAAACTTTAAAAAAAAAACCTAGATCTAGAACATGAAAAAGAAAAAGAAGAAACTAGAGGAGAAGGGTTTGTTGGTATGGGGCTATAAAGGGAAGGGTCGGTGGAAATTGTAGCGCTTGTGGAATGAGGAAAGAGCGCACGTTCACATTCCAAGTTGGGTTAGGAGATATGGAGGATTACAGAAGAACAACATTTTATTTATTTTATTTTATTTTTTGAGAAAGAAAAGGTGGCTTAAGGCGCGTTTGATATTTTTGTAGATTTTCTTGCCATGTCAACTTGGCTAGTGCCTCGTGGCAATTTTGAAATCTTATTACTCTATTTGTTTACTTGTTTGAATTTGAAAATATGGAAGTATTTTAATGTTTTTCTTTGTTTAGGTCATTTTATTAATTAAGAGTCGAGATCTTATTACTCTTATCTTTTTCTAAAAGTAACATCTTTAAGGGATGAAAAAATATTATACTTTTTGTTCTTGTTCAAAAGTTATCAATCTACTTTGTAAGCTTAAAAACAATAAAAAATAAATGAGGGTAAATTGTAATCAAATATAATAAAACCTAGAGACAAAAGAGATAAAATTATTGTAGTAGATCTGATAAGATGAACTCGAGAACGAGTGTTCGTTAGATGTAGAGATAGAGAGAGAGTAAGAGAAAATGAGAGAGTTGTATTATCCGAGAATAATACCGATGCCCTTTTACAATGGGAATGTCTCTTTTATATAGCAGGAGGCCTTCCTCGAAACAATCATAAAAGTACAAAAAGTAGTCAACGTCCCCCTAGCGAGGACGCTGAGTTTTTACTGGCATCGCCTTTGTCCCCACGCCCAAGTCATACCCTTGCTTTAGTTGACGTATGCTCACTAGGCGTACCCTTCGGCGTAGGGACGTTGAGGGCCAAATTTGACCCCATACAGTTAGTCCCTCCGCTCGTTGGAGGCGTATTCGGTAGATGTCTTCAATGGGCGGAAATGCAAACCTCGTCTTTGGAGAATTTGACCTTACTATGGGGGCGGTGACGTGAATGAGATGAAATGTATGACATCGTCGAGCTGCTGACACATGGCTCCCTTTGTGAAATGACGTCATCGCCCGCATACGTCATAATTATAAACTTGCTCCCGAGGCGGTTCAGAGGATGATGTGATGTTCTGGTTTCCCGCGCCCGTTTTGAATCATGCCTCTTCGATTTCTGCGCATCCTAACCCTATAAATAGAGGGAAGGCTCAATCCATTTCATCTTTCGAACCTTTGGAAAACCTTTTCTGGCTTCTTTCTTTGCCTTTCTTTCTAGCAACCGCTATTTCGTGCGAGACTCTCCCACTTCTTTGAAACCACATTTCCTGTCATTAGTGCTTCGTTTCTTACATAGGATAACATGACGAAACACCGTCAGAGTAGTAAAAAGACCAAATATAATGCCCCATCTAGGGTTCCGCCCTCCTCCGACGGCGAAGAGGAAAAAGCATGGAAGGCTCTTGTTCCCCTTAGTGTAGACAACGTCCTCCCAAAGGAGATGCATATTCGAAGGGATTTTCTAACTAAAAGCCCAGCCCTTCTTTGGGAGCATAGTAATTTATTACAATCCCACCTAGATGATCTTCGAGAGACGCACCATATTCCGGACTATGTGGAAATGGCTCCGGCTGGAACGGACTATGCCAATGTGCACCGGCCTGGGTACTGCACATTTTACGAGTACCCATTTTTGATCGATTATGGTCTCCCGATCTACCCGCTAACGGAGGAGCTTTGTCGCATTTTTAATGTGTGTCCGGCTCAGCTTACTCCTTACACCTTGAAGGTGTGCAGGATTCTGACCACATATGCGGCCAATGCTGAGTGCAGCGTCTCAGTTCACCACCTTTTACAGTTATTCAGCCCTGGTTACCTGAGGGGTACCATGCTGCAGTTGAAAGTCGTGGCGCGAAGGGCTTGGTCGTTAGAGCTAACGACAAGACCAATCGCCGCTTTTGGCATAAGTACTTCTACATCAGGACGGAGCACCTGGTGTCTAACCCTGAAGGGTTCCCGGAAAGATGGAACCCAGAACGTAAGTACTTTTATTTGTAGAATTCATGACAGTTTGTGTCATACCTCCTTTAGGCGCTACCGCACCCCGCGAAGGGCGTGGTAGAGGGAGTTTTTTCCAATTAAAGGACAATCGAAACGGGATTCGTTTATTAAGAGATTTAGAGTCGCCACTTGAGAGATTTATGGTATCCCAAGTCACACATTTGAATCCTGAATCGAGGAAAGGTTTGACTCAATATTACAGTCTACGAACCAGAAATCCGGATAAGGAATTCTGTTAACCCGGGAGAAGGTATTAGGCATTCCCGAATTCCGTGGTTCTAGCACGGTCGCTCAACTGTCATATTCGATTTTATTATCTGATTTTTTAAAACATGTTACAACTTATGTGCCACTTTTAACTTTTTACCGCTTTTATTCAAATTATTAAAGAAAATTGAACGTCGTTTAAAACATGTCTTTGGATCGCATCACATGAAATGCACCCGGATCCTCGACACATTTTATTCAACATTTTAGGATTTGGATTTGGGTCATATGAAATGTACACCCGAGTTTAGGAAGGTAAAATTATTAAAGAACGCGCCTAAAGCAACTAACGCGTTGTTAACTTTGCGAGGGGCCATGAAAATTAGCTAAATGGCACGCCTCGAGTTCTAAAAGATTAAAAATTAATTAAGCGAGGCCACGAATTATGAAAAAAAAATATTGTGGAAAACCATCTTCAATAGGAAGAACTATTGGATACATCTACGCCACATTACTGTTAAAGTAAACATTTGCTCCAATATGTGTAGAAAACAAGCACGTCAAAATTGTTTGACATAGGTTCAGGTGAAACCAAAGTAGAAGATATCAAAAGATATTAAATTCTTTATTGACAAAATATCGTGAGAACATTTATAGGATTTAATAATATGAAACATGGCCATTTCACAAGTAGTGTCATGGGCGGCTTTCCACACACGCCGCATGACCCCTTGGTCGCGCCCCATGGCGGTCTAGAAAGCCTCACAATGCCTAGCGCCATGGTCGGCCCCGTGGTCTTGGCTGCGCCAAGCGACAAGCGCGCATGTGCCTCTGTCGCCCCATCGATACCTCTTGCCAGCACCCAATAGCTGTCCAATAACAACAGCGTCGCGCGCCCTGACAATGCCGCGCGCGCCCATCCTGATGCCTCGCCGGCGCCCAGCGGCAGGCCCATTCCAATAGCACCTCGCGCCCAGACCCTGATGCCAAGCACCAGCGCCTAGCCTCAGGCAGACATATCAAGTGTCGCGCGCGCCACCAGCACCGTGCGCGCAGACCCTGTCCCGCAAGACCAAGTTGCTGCCATCGGACTTAGTTGTACATTGTAATAAACTAAGTCCTTTTCATTGTATTGTTCTAGGCTAGTTTACATCATTTTCATTCAGTATG
>MU713219.1:25520-45867 GCA_026770625.1 Nicotiana glauca
GGGGGGGGGGGGGGGGGTAAGAAGAAGTGTAGATGTAGGCTAAAAGTCTTGGGGACATGTGATCAGGCGGGATGTGGCGCAACTTGAGCTAACCGAGGACATAACCCTGCATATGAGGGTACGACATGGAGATTGAGTATTACGGTAGAAGGTAAGTAGGTAGTCGTGCATTTCCATTTGTTCTTCATTAGTTCATTAGTGTTAGTGTAAGCATGGTATCCTTTTATCCTGAGTTAAAAACTTCTCTATCCTCACAAGGTAGAGGTAAGGTCTGCATACAAACTACCCTCGTCAGACCCTACAGTGTAGGATAATACTGGGTATGTTGTTGTTGTTGTCTTGTTCTTTTATTACTTGTCACCAGTACTTCATTAGTTTTCTATCAGTATTCCATTTATATTTTCTATTGCAATCAGACCCCAGATTTAGTTTCTCTAGATATATTGTCTTGCTATTACTTATTATCGATGCTTCTTTCATATTCTTTTTATTACTATCTTCAATTTATTTTTCTAAATATATTGTCTTGTTATGAATTACTATAAGCGCTTCTTCTATCTTCTTTAGCCGAGGGTCTATCAGAAATATTCTTTCTGCCCTCCCAGGATAGGGTTAAGGCTACGTACATCCTACCCTCTCCAAACCCCATTTGTGAAATTTATTGTTGTTGTTCTCTTCGCGCAAAGCTTAAGAAAAAATGACGTACTTTTGAAACTTGTGATTTTAAACCTGCAATCATATTCATGTTAGGAAGTTTCAAACTAAAAAATTTCACTATATAAACAAATGTTATTCATTCTTCAACAACTAATAATAAAATAGTGTCATATAAGATAAAACAAAAAGAGTAAATAAAAGTAAAAGTTTATAATAATAAAGTTAGTGATCTTAAAAGTGATACAAATATACAAGTAACATATAACAACATGCTAATATATACACTTCTATTGTGAAAAAATTATAGGCCAAATACATCGGAAGTCCCTTAAAGTTGTCCTCATGTTTTTACTTAAACACTCTATTTTAAGTCTATTTCATTTAAACATTCCAATCACATCTCAAATGTGTCATTTAAACACAGTTTGATATGTGGCATTTTGTGTGTATTACATTATTTTTCCGAGCATGAGAAATCAATATTTCTATTTTTTATTTTTTTACTTTCTTTTTCCTCCTATTCTTTGTCCACGTCACCCCCTTCCTCTCTCTTTCTCCCTCTGCCAGTTTACTACCATCACCTTGTCGTCTTAAATTTTATTGCAGGAATGGTGCCGGAAAAGTCAGAACTCCGGCTAGGTCCAAAGAGACGACTTACACACCAACCACAAAATAAATAATAGACAGAACACGAATGAATCACTAAAAATGGTGATAAATGTCGCTGATTTTGATGGTAGCCACCGACATATTAAATGTCATGTCACTTCTTTCAGTTATGCTCTTTTATCAGTTAAAACAACAATGAAACAGAATAATAAAGATGAAGGAGGAAGCGAAATGAGCAATTGCTGGTGGTTGTTAGAATCGCTGGATTCTTTTTTGTTTCTTCCCTTTTTTCTCAACTCAGATTTTTTATTCTCCAGTTAGTAAAAGAAGAGATTTTCAACCCAAAAAAGAAAGAAAAAAATTGGCATAAATTTCTCTCTTCCCCAGATCTGAAAAGCGAAAAATGGTACCTTTGCTTTTCCTTTTGGAAGATGAAGATGGTACCTTATAAATTTTGTGTTTAAATGATACATTTGAGATATGGTTAGAGTGTTCAAATGAAACGGATTTAAAATAGGGTGTTTGAGTGAAAAATGAGGACAAATTTAAAGGACTGCCGATGTATTTGGCCAAAATTATACATCAGTGCGTACAGGTTAAATTTATGCGAATAACTTTTCAAGGATTTATGGAGAAGGTCCAAAATTCTTGGTGTGTTATTCGAAATTGCTCAATTTTTTCGTCCGTTAGATTTTGATCGATTTATACCTAGCCATTAACAAATTATCTCGTTATGCCCATATCATTAACGGAATTTCAATATGAAATAAGTGTATTCGACCTGTCCAAAATCTTCGAAAAAAATATCTAATTTACCTCCAATTATCGCCTTAGGTCAAAATTGCTTTTCTTGTTTGAACCTCCATTAGGAGTCAAGCAAAAAATGATTTTTTTCTAACAGCGAGAAAGATTAAATCAAGACTCTAAGGTCGTTTGGTTGGAAAGTTGTTATCCCGGGATTAGTTATTCCATCCTTCCATGGAGATAAAAAATACTATAATCCCGGAATAATTAATTTCGGGAGTAATTGTATCGCAATTTTCTCCCAACCAAACATGAAATAAACTCTTCTTAAATTTAATCCCGAGATTAATTATTTCTTATCCCTCGTACCAAACGAGCCTAAAGGATGACAAATTTGTTCAATTTCAAATGGAACATGAGCAAGTTTGAATTTCACAAAATTTAAATAGAACAATACAAAACACTAGAAAAAGCCTTTTGAAGAACTTTCTTTCATGTGACCCCAGGACAACAAGCCACATCCCACATTAATTCCAAATAGTAATATATCCAAGAACCCTACAACACCTTTCGTCTCCGTTTCCGCCTCCCTAGGGTTCCACACACTAGAAAAATATGATTTGAATGATCATGGTTTTCTCTATATTATATTACCATGATTATGTGATAATTTGTAACACAGAACTAAAAGCTTACTTTTGATGATTTGACCACTCATTCTCTTCTGTGTCTCCTCTTTGCAGAAAAATGAATTCAAGTCAGTGAAAAAAAAACATCTCAGTAGTGTCAACACAGATCCAGCATTACTTTACCGTCCTATTTTGTCCTTTCTTAGATTTTTAACTTTCTTTTTTGGCTGACTTAGTTAGATCCATTCACTTCTTTTGCACGAGTTCCCACACAATTCTTGATTTTAGAAATTTTATTTTTCAATTAAAACCCTAGTAACGTTGCTTTGAAAAGATAGTTGCCATTTCCTGTTCATTGATTGTGTAGCTGTTTTCCCATTTAAGGACCAACCATATCCATCACAGTTATATTAAGTTTTTCAACAAGTTCCTTAAATTGTAGAGGTGCTTCTTCAAATTCTCACTCTTCTAGTCTGCGTCACTATATATTTTTCTGAGTGCTAAATGAGCTTAATTAAGTGAAAATAATCTAAGTACTTCTTTGGACATTGAAATAGCATCAATTGGTTAGAAAATATATCTCTTTAATCATTTGATAATTCGATTAACAATACAAGAAATAAGTTGCATTGTGGAGGCTTATTTATGGGGTTATAAGAACCTCTACTATAAATCATTTTATGGCATTTCTTTTAACCCCGCTATATAATTCTTTTTGTTGGGGGGTTTTATTGTGGAGGTTTTTGATAACCTTCGCAAATTGCAATAAATAGTGGAGTTTGTAAAACATCGCAATTTACTATAATTTGTGGCAGTTAATAACCCTTACGATTTCGGCTACAAGCAAAAACTTGAACAATAGAGAAACATATAAGAGGGTATGAGTTTTAAGTTAAATAGAAGTAATGAAGGCTTAATACATGCACTATAATTTTAGTCAACATAAGTAGAGCAAAGTTGAATTGAGACCAAATGTGATGACCCAATAGGTCAATTATAATTTAAATCAAATTTTGTGTTCTGAGACCTTTAAAACCTCATCTTATTCCTCCTTGATTTGCGTGCGCAATTCGGGCGTATTTCCGAAAAAATTTTATGTTAAAAGTTGATGAAACTAATAATTTTTGTCTTTAAAAGTTGATTTAGTTGACTTCACCAAGACTGTCAAAATACGAGTCCGGGTTCGTTTACCTCGTTTTTGGTAAACGAACCCGGACTCATATTTTAAAAGTCTTAGTGGGTTTGTATCAAAATATGGGACCTCGGCGTACACCCAGAATCGAATTTGAAGGTCCCTAACCCGAGTTATGAATTTTTGTTAAAAACTGTAAGTCTAAAAATATAATGATTTTTAAGAGACTGCTAATGCATGCTCTTGTTGGTATCGGGTCCGTATTTTAGTTCAGAGCCCTGCACAAGTTTAATATAATATTTAGGTCATGTTTGTGAAATTTGGTAAGAAATTGGAATTATTTTGACGTCATTCGGGCATCCGGATGTGAAATTAGGAATTTTGAAGTGTACTTGGGAAATTCATGTGATTTGATGCTAAATTCTTAGTTCTTGGTATTATGTTGGCGATTTGATCGCATGAGAACGTTCGTATGATATTTTAAAACTTGTGTGCAGATTTGGTTTGGAGCCCCGAGGGCTCCGGTGAGTTTCGGATAGGCTACGGAGTAGTTTGAACTTGGAAAGATTTGCTGGTATAACTAATCTTTTTGCAGGCATTTGACCTCGCATTTACGATATCAGGCATTGCAATTGACAACTCTGCAGGTTCCGCATTTGCGAGCTTCTCATCGCAAATGCGAAGAGTAGCTGGTTTAGGCAGTCCTCGCAATTGCGAGGGATTCTTCACATTTGCAAATTAAAGTTGGGAGGGGCAAATGCAATCTTTTAGTTGCATTTGCGGAGATTTAGGTTCGCAATTGCGAACTTATCTTCGCAATTGCTAAAGCAGCAGAGGTGTGAAGGACCTCGCATTTGCGAGCTTCACATTTACGAAGCTCAGGTCGCAAATGCGATATCTGCAGCTGTGTAAAAGGGACTTAGACGAGATTTTTCATCCATTCTTCAAATTTTTAAAATCTAAAACATAAGAAGCGATTTTCCAAGACCATTTCTTCCCAAATCATTGGTAAGTTATTCTAACTAGTTCTTTCAATCATTCACTTCATTTTACAAGATTTCAACCTAGAATCTAAGATTTTCATAGTGAAATTAAAAATTTTTGGATAAAAATTAGGGATTCCAAAAATAATTGTATATCCGGGCTCGGGGGTGAATGGTTACTCAGATTTTGATCAGAATTTGGGGTTTGGACCAAGTGGGCATGGGTGTTGACTTTTGTTGACTTTTTTAAAAATGGCCTAAATTTAAATTCCACCCAATCGTAGGTAGTTCCTAAGTCTTAAATTGAATTGTTTGGCCGTTAATTTGCTAGATTCTATTGGTCCAGAGGCTTGTGTGAAGGGATAAGCGGTGGTTGAGCTTTGAGTTGGCTGTTGGAGCAAGGTAAGTGTTGTGTCTAACCTTGGCTTGAAGGATTAGGTATTGTTGCCTATTTGCTACGTGTTTGGTTGTTGAGTACAACATATAGGTGAGATGACGAGCACCTATGCGCTGTTGTCAAGTCATAGCATGCGAGTGAGTTTTATTCTTATAATTATGGTATTCCTTAATCATATTGTTCATGCTTATACTAGTTATCTTTATGTTGCGCAACTCTTATCATTTATTACGGAACTTGATATTGATTGAGTATTAAATCAAAGATGAGGTTAACATTGTGGAACTAAATGTGAAGTGAGACTTGTTATTGATAATTCTATATCCCCGTTGTGATTGTTCTTGTTTTGGTGAGGCAGAATGCAAAGCACGAAGAGTGATGTCGTGCCATCTTTATATTTATATTCATGTAAAGAAGAGTGTAAAGCACGAAGGATGATGATGTACCATTTCATATTCATTACCATGTGAGGAAGAGTGTAAAGTACGAAGGGTGATACCGTGTCATTTATATTTATTATCAACATTTCTTTCATTTATTTTGGTAAGAATGGGAATAAAAGTAAGAAGGGTGATGCCGTGAACTTATTTTTGCTATGTTTAATATTTCCGTTGGAACAAAGCATGTTGTTTGCTGTGTTTCTTTACTGTTACCATTTTCATGATCTTGTACTCCCCACAACATGTTTTCCCTCTCCCGTTGTTATCTATTTTGCTTCTATTAGTTGTTATTGCTCGTATACTGTTTAACTGCGTAGGTTTATGTATGTGTCTTGTCCTAGCCTCATCAATACTTCGCCGAGGTTAGGCTCGACACTTACCAGTACATGGGATCGATTTCACTGATACTGCACCCTGCACTTTCTGTGCAGATTTCGGTACTAGACCGTATTGACCCGAGTTGAGCTTTTGATTTCAATCTCACAGGAGACATAACGTAGATCTGCCGATGTTCGCAGACCCTGGAGTCCCCTTCCAGTTATTTCAGTCTATTGTTTGTTTTATTCAAAAATAGTTATAATTGTAACACCAGATTATGGGTAGTTATGCATAAATATTTGGGTTATAATGAACTTTCGCACTTCTTTAATTTAAATCTATTATGATATAATTGATGTCATTTACTGAATCGTTTAAGAGTTAGCGTATTTAATTTTTAATTGTTGGCTTGCCTAGCAACTGAAAGGTTAGGCGCCATCACGGCCCGATGGTGAGAAATTTGCGTTGTGACGCAAAATAGAATTGCAGTGCCAAAATACAAAACAAGATGTTATATAGTAGGGAGCGTTAGGCCATTCAAATTCAAAACAAAGTAGAGCTGACATCAAAAAAAATTTCAACAACAATATTATTGAAGGTAAATATAATAAATCTATTATATTATGGGTACTAAAATAAATTTTAATTTCTTAAATTAATTGGCAATAATATATTTTTACTGCGGAAAAAATATTTTATTGTTGGTAAAGTGTTTACTTATATATCAATTTGTTTTTGAAATATATTTAATTCTTTCAAGATTTTAAATGAAAACAAGCGCGGCAATGCTTCCCTCGTTTTATTCCGTTTTCTCCCAAATTTTCCTCTTTCACTCACTTTCCCCAATTTCAGTCAACCCTAGCTATCCTAAACGCTCAACAGACATGGCCAGAAAAACCAAAAGAAATCTGCTTTCTTTTTCTTTCATGGTGGTTGCTTGATTAAGCTTGAAACCATCAACCGGTATGGTTGCCAATTGGTGTTTTGAGTTAGAATTCGAATGTTCGCTTCGTAGTTACGGCTTGAAATTGTAAGTTACTTCCCCTCTAATTTTGTTTGTTTCTAGTTTATGGTTTTGATTCTCTTAAAATTTTGATTAATGCTCTTAAATAGGAGGTGTACATCGGGTTAGCATTCCTTTAATGCAAAAATTAAGGCTCAATATCATGCGAAGTCATCACCGAATTCTCAAGAACATGAGTTTTCCATGTATTGGAGTATAAAACTTGAAATTGGATGTAAAACTTAACAGATGAGTATTTGAAATTATTTTATAGCAATCAGCTGCTTTAGAAGCTCTGATAAATTGACAATTATCTCTAACAATTGTGTTGAAGTAGGATAGAAGTTTCATAAAATTGTTAAGTTATAGTTTCAGAAAATCTAAATATGTCAATAGTAATTGGATGAACTTGTACATCTTGTGAACATGTGATTTTTGCCCTATACGAGAATTACTCCCAAAAATTCAAAATAAAATAGTTTTGTGTTGTTTGTGATTTTTGTGAATTTTTGTTATTTTTCTTTTATTTGTTTGCATTCGTTTGTGCGTGTTTGTTTGTTAAAGTCAATAAAAATACAAAAATATGCCGCCTTTGCATTTTAAGATTTAATTGTACAATTATGAGTAATTAAGTTATTTCACAAAAATAAAAAATCACAAAATATGTACTTTGCATTTTCGGCATTTAATGTCCAAATTGTGTGAGCTTACTTTTAATTGGTGTTTAATCTTGTGTGATAATTATTATTAGGAGTTAATTAGCATTTTAGTTAAATTTTGATTTTATCATTTAATTTAGAATTTTGATTTTATTAATTGGAAATTAAGAAAATAAAAATAAAGAGAGAAACCGGACTGGGCCGTCCAAATTTGACCAAATCCAGGCCCAAAATATTTGCTTTACCCGATCCAAACCAGCCAGCCTTAGAGATGGGCGAAACGACGTAGTATGATGTTGAAACTACGTCGTTTCGTCGTCTAAGATCTCAGCCAACCATTCCACTTGATTCAACGGTCCAGATTGTTCCCTATAACCCATATCCAGCCCGACCCGTTTCCATCTCTCAACCCGCCCCGTATTACCCAAAACGACCCCGTTTAGTTTTAAGTGGTTTGATCAGGACCGTTGGTTCCCATCATCCAACGGCCCTGATTAATCAAGGTTTTTAATATACCAAATCCAATTACCCTACCCCCTCCTCCCAAACTAAATCAGACCCCTCACGCCTTCGTCTCTAATCTCAGAGACACCCCAGTAATGTCGCCGCAAACCACCGCCCTCCGCCACCGGAAATCGCCTTACGGCGGTTCCGGTGGCCCAAACGCCCTCACCTTTACACCATCGAACCCCCATGAACTCCCCGTCCCAACCCCCATAATAGCTAACCACGAATCCTTATATATCTCTTCGAATTTTAGATCGAAGAACTGATAAAAAACCTAGCTCACTCAAATCGCCTCAGATTAACACCCTAGCCTCGCCTTCACCTCCCCATTCCAAATATCCAAATACCTTCCCTCGAACCTTCCTAGAATTGGTCGAATATTGATTTTTAGCCAAGAACCCTAGCCGCCGCCACAAGATCCCCGGTGGCGGCGCCACCTCTGAACCACCCCACACTCACACCCCACGACCTCTTTGACTCCCTCACCCCAAATCCATCCTTAATCTCCTTCGAATAGGGTCAAAATCTGTCGAATGGTAGATCACAACCAGGGCGAGCCCTAAGTCTAAAATCCAGCAAGCTGCGAGGACCTTTGGACTACATTGGACTTTAGTCATGTGTTTTCATTACTGGAAACACGCAATTAAAGTCCACTTCGGTCCAAAGCAAAGGGACGAGGAATTTTCAGTTTTGGTCCATTTGATTCCGGGGTATTATTCCAATTCTTCCTTTCTTTTTGCTATTTTGTAGTTTTTATTTAAGTTTTTAGTACCTTTCTCCTCCTGTTTCATTTTTGTTTTGTCCCCATATTTGAACTGATTAATTTTTTCACAATGTGTGAATTGTTTAGTCATTAGTCATTGAGTCGAGTGGCATGGTCACTCAAATGTCGTGAATTGGCTATTTTGTTATCATGAACTGATCAATCGCCTTAAGCTTTGGTCTCTCTGAGCTTAGTCTGTTTTCTTTCGAACTAATTGGTTGTTCATAGATCGACCGTGTTGAATCCGTAACAATTTCCAGTTGGTTTCTATTATTGTTAATCAACATCAGGCAAAGCATATTTGTTAGTGCAAAGGTGACCTTGTTTTGATTCATTGGTCCTATTTTTTATGCCATTTTTGATTTGGTTCAAATTTCTAGCCTGAACTACTGATTGAATTCAATAGGCTAAATTGGTTATAACTGATAGTTTTGGGGCAGATTAAAGAGGTTAGGGCAGGACAGTAATTCATAGGGAATTTCAGGGGTAATTCAGGGATTAATTGAAACTTGAACTACTAGTATTTAACTAAGGACTGCTAATGAAGTTAATGGAGACAATTCTAAGTGGGATTGAATAGTTGATAGACAACTGATAATGGAGACTGCACTCTTGCTAATTTTAGGGGACTGAAATAGGCTCTATTGATTAAAATAAAAGTACTAGAATAATGGAGGTAATTAAAGAATTTAAAGGGTAAGTTGCTAGTGGAATGAGCACCATTTGGATGCCTATTAAAAGGGCTAGAAATCAGAATAAAAGAGGAGAGATTGAAAAATTGGAAAGGGCTTCTTCTTGGGCAGTTAAGTTAAAAGAAATGGAGAAGTCTAAAAATTAGAAAAAAGGAAAAATAAAGCTAATCATTCATCTAATCTGAGAGCATTTCCTGCACTATTCCATTGAAAATTTAAAGGGAAATTCTTGGTCGTTTAGCTGCTGAGTCTCAGTTTTTCCAGTCAGTGTTGTTGCTGTGTTTTGTTGAGGTTGCCTGGGTTCTGTTGTGAAGCTGGGTCCAAAACCTTGAAGTTCTTTGTCCAGTTCTGGTTTAATTAAAAGTTCAGTTGAGTCTTTTGGGATGTTTGTGTTTGCTGTTGGTTTTACAAACTTTTTCCGGGCTTGGTGATCTACTGATTGGTGTTACTATTCTATTACTGCTGTTGTGTTGCTGTATTACTGCTGCTGCTGATCATTCCTCCTTCTTCTTCTATTTTATCATCCAGGTACACATTCTGAAAACCATATGTTGATGTAAGTTCCAATTGGAAGTTGAAGTTTGAAATGAAATAGAAAAAACAAGCTGATGGTTAATATTTGCTGCTACTACTGTTTTATTAGTTCTTTAAAAGTGTAGTTAGTTCTATAGTTTGTAAAACAAATTCGTCACTTTAGTTGGTTTGTGATGAACTGTAGAAACTGCTATATACCATATTAATATGATTGCTGTGAGTAGGACATTGGTGGTACAATAGTCCCGTTATAGGTTGGTAACTGATTTGCACATTATTGGGATCTCTATGAGTAGTAGAACACGTCACCTCATGTTTGTATAAACTGTTTTGCATCACTTGAATCAGTTTAGGCTTATGTTAATCGAGAATCATAGGTTAATCGTGTTTGTGTGCCCTAAAATAATTAGCAATTGATCAACTCTAAGTTCTAAATGGCATAAGTGGTTAGTGTACAGCAAGGCATAAATAATAACGGATAGGTCGTATAGGTGTGGTAACGTTATTTGTAATTGGAATTAAAATAGGAGATGTATGGTCCTGCAAGCTATCCTATTCCTGTTCACTTAAGATTGCAAATTAAAAGAAGCTCACCGTGAGAAACCAAACCAATTCAGTTGAAACACGCGTACCTTTGTTGATTATGTATTAGACCAAAAATGCCAGTCGGGCCTGAAATCAGAATGGCCCTAGATTGGAACATGCGTAACATTGTAAATAAACTTTGACCTTACCCACTAATGTCGATTAAGTTCAGATACCCTTTTTTGTTCTAAATTAGACTTTAAGATTTTTGAGCCCTTTAAATAATTAGGGTCTTTTTCTTTTAGAGACAATGTGTAGAAAAATCGTAGTTGTTTTAGTCTTGCCTCTTAATAAATATGAGATGAGTCTCGCCAAATAAAACGCACAAATTGAGGGGCCCTCAATAATTGGTTAAAATAAAATATTTAGAATTCGGGATGGGCCGTTTAGCGAATTGCATGGCCTTCCCCAAAATAATAACGCGTTAGACTCTTTAGGCGCGTATTTTAATAACATTACTTCCCTAAACTCGGGTGCACATTTATGTGACCCAAATCCAAATCTTAACGGAGTCAAAACACGTCAATAACCACGGGTACATTGATGTGACATGGTTCGAGATGTGTTTTCACAACGTTGCAGTTCTCATTAAAAATAATAATAAAAGCGGTTCAAAGTTAAAAGCACATAAGTTAAAACATGTATTAAAATCATATAATAAGCCAATTATGGTAGTTTAAGCGACCGTGCTAGAACCACGGAATTCGGGGATGCCTAACGCCTTCCCCCGGGTTAACAGAATTCCTTACTTAGAATTTCTGGTTCGCAGACTCCAATTGGGAAGTTGAAAATTTTCCTCGGATTGGGATTCAAGATAAACCGGTGACTTGGGACACCAAAAGCCAAACCTTTCCCAAGTGGCGACTCTAAATAAATAAACAATCCCGATCCGAATAATGTCACTTAAAATGGAAAAACTCCCTTATACTTTATCCCTCGGGGTAGATATGTAAAAAGGAGGTGTGACAGCTGGCGACTCCGCTGGGGAGGATGATCCAGAACCACTGGTTCAGGGTTAGAAATTTGAGCTTGGAAATAATTGTTGTATTTGGCTTATTTATTATCTGATTTTTATTTGATGTTTTGGGCTTACATGTGCTAAATGTTATTTTTTTTACCGCTTTGGCAATTTTTGAATTGTGTATATAAACTGCCTTCTCGCGCACCCCCTCTGAGTCTTCTTGAAATTAAAACTGGGCATTTATTTGACATAGCCCGCTTTCTTTAAGATAGCCGAGGTGTTTACCCGGTGAAGGATTTTAGTCACACATGTTTTAGGCGGGGAGCCCCACCAGTTAAGCCGGAAAGCAATGCTACCGGTACACTGACCCTCCTCGGCTCGAGTTGTCCGCTCAAGTAAGCCAGTCTAGATACTTTCTCCAATTAGGTTTGAACCTAGAAGAACAAACCTCATACTGAACATCCCTAGTAGGAACGTTTTACTTGCATCACGTACATTTGACCTTGGAGATTCAACACAGGGGTTGGATCTGTCTAGGACAGGTATACCTGAAATGAAAAGGACCATTCTGATGCATCTTACTTGTTACTCGTGCATTCATTTGCTTCGGGGTTACATGTTGACCGGCTTTTAAAATAATGAGAGGAGAATTAAAAAAAAGAAAAAAAAGGAAAAAAGGAAAAAAAGGAAAAAAAGAAAAACATTTTTGAAAAAAAAAGGGAATAATTTTTTTTAGGTAAAATCAGGATTTGAAATTGATAACACAAAATTTTCTGTTTTCCTTTTTGAAAAAAAAATAGTTGATTTTATTTCTGCTAGGTCTGGCTGAACTACGTAAGTTTGATTCTCACCGGATGTGGGATACGTAGATAACCCATATCGGGCTCAACTATTTTGAAAATATTAAATTTAGGGGTAAATAAATGTCTTTGTTTTGTCATCAGTGAAGGTAATGCCATTCTTGGATAAATTAGCCAAACGCCTACAAAAGGGTGCCGGAGGGCTGTTTTGCAAGAACAACTACCTATAGTCATTTCTTAAAACTTTTTCTGATTAGCAAAACACAGCCTTTAAATCTTCTTCAAGTGCTGAAAGGCCGTATTGATAAGACCGGATATTTTTATAAAATGGCGAGAAGCAAGGATGATTTTCTCTTCATACAAAAAGAAAACAATGATCATAGTCTGTATATGGTTTAGGAGAGTCTTAATTTTTAATTTTTAATTTTAGGATCATCATGATTTCTCTGCAAAGAAGTGACCAGAAAAGGGCAAGGGACGAAGCGCCTCCTATGTTCATGATCCGAGATAAGACCCCGAGCAGTCTCTGTAATTAGTGGGCTAGTTTTGCTACATGGGAACGAAATCAAGTTTTTAAACACCTCAAGTTCCTCACAGACATCATGGGAATCAGCCTAACAGGGATTTGATTGAGGCTTTGGTGGGTTTTTGGGACCCAACAAACAATGTCTTCAGGTTCAAAATTGTGAAATGGCACCCACATTGGAAGAATTAGGTGGGTTCACAGGATTCAGGAGAGACCTTCATAGGAAAAAGCCTGCCGCTCCAAGGAAAGTGGGTGTGAATAACTTTTTGAAGAAATTATGCCTTCGTCGAATCCCAATGGGTTGCTTAAACGAAGGCTGGGTTCCATTGGAATACCTATATGACAGGTTTGGGGACGGGAAAGGATTTGAGAAATTCTCAATCACGGAATTCGTCAACCAGCTAAGTTACGACGCATGGAGGGACTTGAGAATCTTCGCATTCATGATTTCGTTTCTAGGGACCATGGTCTTTCCAGAGCATGATGGGCGCATCAGAATTCGATTATCGGCAGTAGTTTCGTATTTACAAAGTAGCGAAGAGCATACCATTCTTCCTATGATTTTGGGGGACATTTTTCGAGCATTGACCCAATGCTAGGAAGGTGGATATTACTTCGAGGGATGCAACATTTTGCTGCAAATGTGGTTCATAGAGAATCTTTATCATCACCCAATAGTGATAAATTTCAAGGAAAATTGGCTGAATTACATTCCTTGCCATCCAAGCAGGGATGCAAGCTGTAATCTTCCAAATGGTGTGAGGGCATGGCGGGAATTACTTGGTTCGTTAGAGGCGGATAAACTCACTTGGAACTATTATTGGTTCCCTTCTGCTAAGGTCATGCACATGTCGAAATATCACCCATTCTACATACCCATGGGATTTAGAGGTTTCCAGCCATAAGCACCATTACGCGTCATGCGTCAGCTAGGGAGAGAACAAAAGAGGCCCCCGACTGAGGACATGCGTCCATTCGTATGGGAATTCACAAAAGAGGAGCCCCCAAAGGAATCTTATGCACAAAAGGTTTGGTTTGGTAGTCGATTTTCTGATATAGATAAAATGGTAGCAGACCGGGAACGAGGGGAAATACGCCTTGCATACCTCGAGTGGTTTCACAACCAGGTAATACCCGAGCAAAGACCCGAAAGGTCCATAAAGTATGCAGTCGATTGGGAAAAGGAGATAGAGTCCAGAGTTAGGAATGCTAAAAGGGAAGTGGCACGAGAATTCCAATCTCATATTGACACCTTACAGGAGGATAAAGGAATACTAAAAGCGGCCATGGACATACAACAGGCTGATTTCGAGCAGGAAAGGGTTAATTGGGTACAAGAGAAGCAAGCACTCCAAGCCCAGATTCAAAAGATGAAGACAACTGCAAAAAAGTCAAAAAGGAGCCGAGCTGATGAAGAACTCATAAACAGTCTGGAAAAGAAAGCCCTCGAATGTCAAGAGGACTTGGAAAAATTGGAAGCCACTCTGACAAGGATCCGAGCAAGATGGACAAGGGGGGGCAGAGTAGCAGGCACTTCATATGCAGCAAATAAAGAGAGATTATGATGGTACCATCACCATCCTAAGAGAAAGAATAGTCAATCTCGAAGATAAGGTGGTCAGGCAAGCCAGAGAGTTCAGAATAGAGAGGAAACGCTGTTATGACCTAATGACACGGATGGAGGAACAAATGAACGAGTTTCAAGCCCAACTCCTTCATAACTCTCGAATGCTGGAAACGTGAGATCAACAGATAGGACGGCTTCTGCAAGAATAGAACAGGATTAGAGAAGGGATCAGAAACATTGCACACTACATCACAGCAAAATGCCGAGTGTGCGAGGATATGACCCGTACCACCTTTTTGCGGCCGTAATGACCTTCGTCAAGCAAATAATGAACGATCTAGAGAAAATGCAAATTGATCTAGCACCAAGGCCCTCAGCCCGGACGAAGGATGCCTCGCGACCCTCGGGAAATTTCAAATCATTGATGTATTCTTGATTCTTGTACTTAGTCTGTACTGTTGGTCAGTCTTTTTCAAGTTTGCTTTGCTATCTTTCCCAAAGTTTGTACATTTGGTTTTGTGTTGTAATAAAATCAGTTGTTTGTGTGGAAAATATTTTACTACATACTTCACATAGTGCGAACTACGCTTGGTCTGATTCATGAGGGGTCATGATGCGTAGGCAATCTTCATCAGATTTGACCGTAAACTTAAATAAGAGAAAAGGGATATAAAATAAAATAAAAGAAAATAGGGAAGAGAGAATGAAATTGGAAAGTATAAGGAAAAGCCGGAATGATGCATGCAACCATTGCAAAACATGTAGAAACCCATTTTACTGTATAGGTGCATCACACCCCAACGTGAGATTACCTATCTGTTATTTGTTTCAAACTAACCATTTGTTGCTGCTATCTCCGGGTTCTATAGAAAAGTGGTTAGTTTTGTGGTAATGTAGCCTCACATTCATACTTCACGAGGTCAAAAGAAAGTGTTCAACCATCCTTCACAATATCAAAAGGAAGTGTTCATACATACTTCACAAGGTCGAAAGGAAGTGTTGAAATGTCTTCAGAAATTCCTCTGCCAACGATTCCTATTTCGGAGGAAAGTTCAATCTCAGCAATCCCAACTTCTGAGTCAGCAACTGTTGAGGAAAATAGAATTCTGCGTCTCCGCATATTGGAAATGTGGGATGCCTGGGGCAATGGAAAAGAACTACCAAGTGCGATCCCTGGATTCCCTAAGCTATTTCCTAGGGCAAGTGGGACTTACAACATCCCCATAAGTTATCCAACTACCCCGTTGGGGTATCCTACCATTTCAGCTCACTTCACTGGATCACCTTCTGAGTCTTATCCCTAGGTGTCAGTGACAGGTGCGGCTTCAAACATATTCACCGCACCGCCTTGTTCAGCTACGGCACAACCTCCTTTACCCAGGCCTAACTTTGACTCATCTTCATTCACATTTCAAGCACCATCTTTCTCGTTGGAACCTACCCAATTTACCACCAATGCTTACCCTCAGCCGCCTCGATACGAGCTTACACCGGGGCAATATCAAACTCCCAAAGCACCCGAACAAGATGAGATGGCGAAAAGAATGAGAAGTCTTGAGCAGAGTTTAAAGAATATACAAGGCTTAAGTGGGCGAAAAAGTGTGTCTTATACTAATTTGTGCATGTTCCCCCATGTGCACCTACCATTGGGATTCAAAACCCCAAAATTTGAGAAGTACGATGGGCACGGTGATCCTATTGCTCTTCTCAAGAAATACTGCAACCAGTTGCAAGGGGCGAGCGGAAACAAAGAACTTGTTATGGCATACTTTGGAGAGAGTTTGGTCAGCATTGCTTTTGAATGGTATATGGATCAGGATATATCTCGTTGGCATATCTGGGACGACCTGGCTCGAGACTTTGTCAGACAGTTTCAATATAACATTGACATTGCCCCTGACAGGAATTCATTATCAAATCTATAAAAGAAGTCCTCAGAAAGCTTCCGAGAGTATGCTGTCAAATGGCGCGAACAAGCGGCCAGAGTCAGCCCTCCAATGGACAAAACAGAGATGGTCAGTGTCTTTCTTCAAGCCCAAGAGGCCGATTATTATCAAAACATGATGTCTGCAATGGGAAAGCCGTTTGCCGAAGCCATCAAAATTGGTGAAATGGTTGAAAATGGGTTGAAAACAGGGCGAATCTTGAGTCAGTCTGCTATAAGGGCTACCTCCCAAGCAATCCAAGGCGGGTTTGGAGGAGTAGCAAACCAAAAGAATAAGGAAGAAGCAACAATGGCAACTTCAAGTGTAAGAAAACCCCATCCAACCAGATTTCATTTCTCTGAAAGAACCCCACAACACTACTATCCCCATCAAGATGCGACCTATGTTATAGGTCCTCAGCCATACGCAGTGATGAATGCACAACCATATATTAGGCCACAACAACAATTTGACCAAAATAGAGCTCCATTTCCAAGAAATCAACCTCCTCACCCAAACCACTATAACCCCCATCCTCTACAAAATAACTTCCGTCCTCGTGAACCACCTAGGAGGCCAAATTTTACACTAATTGGTGAACCCTACTCCAGTATGTTTCCGAAGCTTGTTGAAATGGGTCTGTTGCAGCCCATGCCTCAAAATAGGTAAAACCCAGAATCACCCTCCTATCAGCGGGGCGTCCGATGCGCTTATCACTCAGAGGCTAAGGGGCATGATACAAAAAACTGTTGGACTTTGAAAAGAGCCGTGGTGGACTTGATAGAACAAGGAAATATAGTTCTAAGGGATGAGGATGTCCCCAATGTGACGAATAACCCACTGCCAGCCCACAACAATAGGCCAGTAATTGGAATGATTTGTGAAGATGGGGAATTTGATCTGGCATTAAAAGCCATAATTGCCATCGCTGATGCAGAGAGAAAGCCAAAAATTGCCCTGAAGCAAGATAAAGCGGAAAAGAAGACCAAAGCTACCCAGTCAAAACCAGAAATGAAAGTCGAAGCAGGAACGGAGGCAATGCCTTCAAAAGATGGTATTCTCTATATCCCACGAGGCAACAAAGAAAAGCAGTTGACCTTGAGTCCTCCAAAAAGATTTGAACTGAAAAAGGGAGCCCAGATATACGTACCCAAAAGAGCTTATGTGATACGGGGGCCGATTAATCCACCAAGGCTGAACGAGCCCATGGTTATTGGTCGCGCTTGACAAAAGCCCATGACAGATCCTACTGCTGTACCCTGGAATTACAACAAAACAGTGGTGACCTATAAGGGAAAAGAAATCTCAGGAGCAGTTCAAGAAAACCACCCTGCTGAAAAATACGCCAATTTGGAAGAAATAAACAATGCCACCAAAAAGCGCTTCCCATCTAAAAAGCCTGTGAGTGCCGAGGAAGCAGAGAATTTCTTTCAAAAGATGAAATGGCAGATTATGAAGGACCATCTTCGAAAGTTTCCCGAACAAGTTTCCCTGTTATCTCTATTGATGAACTCCACCAAACATCAGAAGGTATTGATTAAGACTCTTAATGAAGCATATTTGCCTGTTGAGACTTCTGTAGAGCAGCTAGAAAGAATGGCAGAAAGATTCTTTGCAATCAACCAAATTTCCTTCAGTAAGAATGACTTGCCCCCAGAAGGAGAAAGCCCTGCACCTAACAGTCAAATGCGAAGGGTAGTACATGAAAAGGGTTATGGTGGATGGAGGTTCCGGGGTAGACATCTGCCCGCTCTCGACTTTACAACGCATAGAAATTGGGACAGAAAGAATTCAACCCAACAATGTCTGTGTACGGACTTTTGATGGTATAAAAAGGGACACAATTGGAGAGATTGACCTGATTTTGACCATTAGCCCAGTGGATTTTGAAATAACTTTCCAGGTTCTAGATATGGACACGTCCTACAACTTTCTTCTGGGGAGGCCATAGATTCATGCGGCCGCAGCTGTACCCTCTACCCTTCACCAAATGTTAAAGTTCGAGCATGAGGGTCAATAGATCGTGGTCCATGGGGAAGATGAGCAATCAATCTATCGGGACCCTTCAGTCCCATGTCTTGAAGCAAGAGAGGAAGCGAGCACATAGTTTATCAGGCTTTTGAAATTGTGGTCGCCGACCAGTATGAAGAAGGAGACCATTGTCCCCAACCCTTCCTTTCTAATGCATCAATCATGGTGGCTAAAGAAATGATCCGACGTGGCTTCAAACCAGGAAAGGGGCTTGGGAAATCATTACAAGGAATAGCAGAACCTATCACCCTGCCTTTAACTGAGAAGTTCTTTGGGATAGGCTTCCACCATACCCCAGATGATGTAAAGTGGGCAAATAAGAGAAAAAATGAGGGATGGGTTTTACCTCAACCACTGCCACATTTGTATGAAACTTTTGTCAAGCCAAGGTACAATGAAGAAGAAGACGATGAGGCCTTTACGACCGAAGAAATTGAGGAAATATGTGGGGCAATGAGAAAAATTCTCTACGAAACCCATATGGCTCAACTAGGAGAGGGCACTAGCACCGCTGAGGTGCTGTGTATGGGACCAGGTGCCAAGTTGCAAAATTGGAAGGCTACGCCATTTCCAATCAGGAGGGAGTCCCGGTAGACTTGTCCTACTACTTTTTCTGCATCACGAGTTATTCCAGGGTGTAACTCGGATGTTTTCTTTAGTTTTTTGTCTTTAAATTTCGAAATGTAAACCCTGTTATCTTCAAATTCCAAGAAATGAAATCAAATTTCATCGTTCATTTTCCTTTATTCTTTCTGATTTTGCTATTTTTCTCTTTCAGTTCTAATAATGCAGCTTTAAATAACATGACATGCTTGCGGACTTCATGCCCAGATCCAAACACGCTGTCTAATTGTGAAATAATGAACCAAGAACTTGAATATCATGAAGAAGAGGCTTTTAGGGAAATAAATCGAGAATTGGAACAATTTGAGAATAAGCCTAAGCCAAACTTGAATGATACTAAGCCATTTAACTTGGGGACTTCTGAAGAAATCTGGGAAACCAAGATAAGCATTCACACAGACGAGAAAACTCGGGATGCAATAATCCAACTCCTGTTTGAGTTCAAAGATGTGTTTGCTTGGTCGTACGACGACATGCCAGGGCTAAATGTTGATCTGGTAGTTCACAAGTTGCCAACTTACCCCGATTGCCCTCCGATTCAGCAAAAGCAAACAAAGTTTAAAACTGACATCAGTGATAAGATCAAGGATGAAATCACAAAACAGTTGAAAACAAGGGTAATTCAAGTGGTCCAATATACTACATGGTTTGCTAATGTAGTTCCAGTTCCAAAGAAAGACGGGAAGACCCGGGTGTGTATGGATTATAGATATTTGAACAAGGCAAGTCCCAAAGACAATTTTCCTTTGCCCAACATTCACATCCTTGTTGATAACTGCGCCAAACATGAGATACAGTCCTTCGTGGATTGTTACGCCGGATATCACCAGGTATTGATGGACGAAGAAGACGCCAAAAAGGCAGCCTTTACCACACCCTGGGGTACATATTGTTATAGAGTCATGCCGTTTGGTTTGAAGAATGCTGGGGCGACCTACATGAGGGCCATGACCGCCATTTTTCATGATATGATGCATCAGGAAATAGAGGTATATGTGGA
The DNA here is from genome assembly GCA_026770625.1 of Nicotiana glauca. Classification (NCBI taxonomy): domain Eukaryota; kingdom Viridiplantae; phylum Streptophyta; class Magnoliopsida; order Solanales; family Solanaceae; genus Nicotiana; species Nicotiana glauca. The sequence continues at coordinate 45,607 of MU713219.1, forward strand.
CGACGTGATCATCAAGTCCAGAACCCGGGATAATCATGTTCGAGATTTGAGGAAATTCTTTGAACAGTTGCGCAAGTATGATCTGAAATTGAACCCTGCCAAATGTGCATTTGGGATCCCGTCTGGTAAAATTTTGGGCTTTATAGTCAGTAGGAGAGGTATCGAGTTAGACCCAACAAAGATAAAGTCTATCCGGGATTTGCCTCCTCCGAGAACCAAGAAAGATGTGATGAGCTTGTTGGGTAGATTAAACTATATCAG
>MU713222.1:0-30709 GCA_026770625.1 Nicotiana glauca
GATCATATAGTTCAATCAAATCAATTCACATCCCTCTTTTATCACTACTTTCTTAGACATAGGCATATGAAAACATAGAATACATGCAGTTGAATTACACTCTTAACATTACTTGACATATGGAATCTATGCCACAAGACCATGAGCATGAAAAGAAATTGAACGCTTATGAGGTTATCATATTTCAGACAGCTTAATCCTTCCTGATGATTGATCATATACGAGGGAACTAAAGATACGACCACTTGTCTTTCAAATCAATATGCTCAGGATATATGCAAAATAATCATAGAGGTTTTGCAGATGTTCATGATGAATTCTCCATAGATTTTGACTTGAGAAAGGAAGTATCATAGTGACACATAGAAGGACATGTTCTCTCATGGTTATCGAACAAGCGTTAAGAACTAGAACAATGAATTCACTAACCAAGGAACACAATTAACACGTTGTGGAGGTATAAGGAGAAAATAATCATTCATTATGAGTTGGACATGATTATGTTATACTAACTTCCAAACTGCAATACAATTCCACATCATGGGAAACCACAATAGTAGAAACCAAGTGAGCTACTTGCTACGGGATATCTCAAGTGGACACAAAAATTATTGCGACACAAGATCTTCCTGTGATGGGGTCAGAATGACGTTCTAATGGGTCACTTACTTGGTGACTCCAGATTGGCGGGGTAGTGCCTTAACTGATGCACCCCGACTCCACATCTGTAACATACATTGGTAACATACTGATGATATACTGCATGATCTGGTGGTGCAGTGACATTAATAGTAACAAGGGTACTCCCATTAACAACAAGTTCTACTAATCCCTCCAAGGCTCAACACATTTTCCTAACAAGTCCTTGGGCAATCCACTCGGACTCAATGGTGGGAACAATCCGTCCTTACATGCTTTAAATTCGCGGATTATGGTATCAAAATTACCAATCTTTGAGAATAAGACTTAGAGAGGAAATCAGCTCCCTATCTTGAGCTCTATCGCACGATCTGGAGTATCAAGGAAGGGTGAAATTCCTAAATGTCCAAATAGCCTCCAATTTATAGATGTGATCGACAACACACCGATAAGAAGGACTCTACTAGACACGGCTCTGAGACATCCTAGGACACTTTAAAACCTTAGTCTCTGATACCAAGTTTGTCACGCCCCAAAATCCGAGGAGCGTGACCGGCGCTCAACCGAGTAAACCTGACTGAGCAAGCCTGTTAGGTTTCATTCTTTCCAAACAACCTCATGACTAAATAGGAGATGGACTCCATTAATCAGACTTAGTAAGCATTTCATTCACAACTTTCATTTCCTTTCCATTAGCAACTTAAATCATATTTATCAAAATATCACAAGTGCTATAAGTCTTTGCCAAACATTGATATTCTTACTTTAATTCCAATATCCGACACTACCCATAACCTGTCTACGGAGCCTCTAAACATAACTGAAGAGTAATGTAATATAGAAATGCCGGTACAAGGCTCCAGCTATACCTCAAAAGTGAAAATCTAAAATAAGATGACGTGCAATATAGCCCCCTTGAAGGAGAAAGGGGATCACCAAGATCTTTGGGAAGGAGGATGCTCCGCTACACACGATCGACACTATCCGCTATAGAGCCACCTACATTCATTTAAAAAAAAATATAGCACCCCCGGCAAAAGGGACGTTAGTGCCATTGAATAGCACTAGTATGTATAACTAAACACCATATAATTAGAAAGAACTGTCAAACAAGAATAAAGAGATCATAAAAGTAATCAAAAGCTTTAACAATTCCCACATCAACAAATAAAAGGGATCACATGACTTTCACATAATTTCCATACCTCTAGGTTGCGATCTATAGCCCGTCTTAGGGTTCACATATTATAATAATATTATACACCTATGCATTTCATAGCCCGCCCATAGGGTTAACATATTATATTATACACCTATGCGTTTCACAGCCCGTCCATAGGGTTCACATATTATATTATACACCTATGCTTTTCATAGCCCGTCCATAAGGTTCACATATTATATTATACACCTATGCGTTTCATAGCCAGTCCATAGGGTTCACATATTATATTATACACCTATGCATTTCATAGCCCGTCCATAGGGTTCACACGTCATATTATATTATACACCTATGCGTTTCATAGCCCGTCCATAGGTCCCACATATTATAGTATACACCTATGCGTTTCATAGACCGTCCATAGGTTCCACATATTATATTATACACCTATGTGTTTCATAGACCGTCCATAGGGTCAACATATTATTTAATCAGCACATGAGGCCTCAATCATTACAACATACTTGGCTAGGCCATATTTCATAACTCAATCTCTTATTTAAGATCTTAGCATTTCAATACATGATTCATATTCCTTGCACCCTTTTTAAGTTATCAACAATAGCACCTTGATCATATTGGAATTCATCTTTTGCAATTATAGGGTCACAACACCAATTCATGTAAAGTACCAATCACAGCGAGAATACAAAGTTCAATCTTATCACATTTACACAATCACTTACTTCACTTCCAAACATATTTGTACATTGCCAACAACTAGCCACAATCAATCAAATACATTTCGTAGACATAAGAACAGTTCGGAGGATTAACCATAACGAGTTTTCTCACACAATTTGGCATCAAAACCTCAATTTAAACTTGATTTGAAGTCTAGGCATTTTAGCACATGGTTACCATTTTTCACATATCCTCATTTACCAAGAATAACCTATTAAACACATTGAGGTACATATTTCACATATGTTCTTGCAACACCCCCAAACCTTTGAAATAATGAATACTACATAAATCAAATTCCGTACTTACAACATACGCAGAAGCACCATGGGAGCTCAATTTCTAAGAAGAGGGAGTTTTAGCCATACATACCTTTTTTGAGCTTTCCCTTAATTACTACTCCCTCCGTTTCAATTTATGTGAACCCATTTGGCTGGGCACGGAGTTTAAGAAAAGAGAGAAGACTTTTAATCTTGTGGTGTAAAATGAGGCACCTTTATTTTGTGTGGCTATAAATCATTGCATAAAGGTAAATTGTTTCCAAATAAGGAAAGGGGTCATTCTTTTTGGCATGGACTAAAAAGGAAGTAGGTTCACATAAATTGAAACGGAGGGAGTACGATTTTTCGGAAATTATAGCAACTTAAATCTATTTTGAGACATAGCAAAATTTAACACAAATTAGGAATATATTCATAATTCTAGCTCATTTGAGCATTTTATCAAATACTAGATGAGCATCTTGATTTCAAATCCCCTTTTCAAGATTTCCTTCATTCCCTAACCCAATCTTACTTATTTAAGTTAAACAATCTTCCCATAAACCTAAGTTGTACATGCATGTATACACAATACTAATACACCCAAGAATCATACCTCAATAACCCATCTTATACTCCAAACTCGAAATTAAAACCTAGGGTATAGAATCTTACCTCTTAGATGAAGAACTTGTGATTGGGTTTGAAGATTGATGCAAGATTTGGATGATTTAAATGTTTGGTTCTTCCTTCTCTCTCTAAAATGCTCTCACCTCTCTCTAAAATCAGTAGAAAATGACCCCAAATGAAGCCCCAAAGGCTATATATCAAAATGGGGTCGGGTTATAAAAATTAAATTATGCTGTAGCAGAATGCACCACAGAATGAACATGCGGGCCGCAGAATGCACCGCAAAATCGGTGCCCAGAAATGAGCTACACTGGTTCAATCTGCGGTCAAAATGCGGGCCGCAGAATGACAATGCGGACTGCGGAATAAAAATGCGGACCGCAGATCTGACATGACACCGGATCGCATTTTTCAGCCTTTGGTAATTTGATCATAACTTTGTGTAGGAATGTCCAAATGGTGAACGGTTTGAAGCGTTGGACTCAAAGAGCTTTCATTTGAGATACTATTCACCACAGAAAACCTTATACATAATTATATATGCTCGTTCAAAGTGGGGGCTTGTGTAAACTCATTTGAAATCTTAGCCTATAATGGACTTTTCCAATTTTTCTTATACTTAGGCCTTTCCTTGGACCCCAAATTACTTAACATGAGACTTATACACATATTTACCAAATCCAATGGATGTACACCATGTTAATAGCACATAAAAATATTATAATAAACCTATGTTGCACCACGAAATCCTAGATTACTTAGAGAAATTTTCCGGGGCCTTACACTCATAATGGTTCATTAACTCTCTTCTTATTTCCCTACTAACATTTCTGTCTATCACTTTATTCTAAGAACTTTAGCAAGATATTCTTTTACGTTTAGCTCCCCTTGTTCCATCCACTGGCTCTTTGGGTTGCCTAATATTCTTTCTCTACTACGGATGAGAGCCATACTTAGGTAATATTTATCCTTTCAATTCTTTCAGTGCCTTTTTTGTAGTATTCAAATATGTTGTACTGTTTTAGTATGCACCATCTGGGTGTCTCACAAGGAGATTTTATTGGCACATTTGTAATATCCTTCGGAAATGTCAACTATCGCAAACAGTTCATCCACCATTTTGGGTTACTCTAACCCCTGCCGGATTTTGATATCTGTCTTTCTCTTATACTACTTGTGTTAACCCCCATAGGGCATAACAGAGATGGGTGTGGCCAATTGTACATACCTATGTTATTGTTGAAGGTAACTCAAAAGTCTTATATTCCTCTGCCTGAATTGTGAATACTGATAATCTTCATTAATGGGGCGCCTTGTACCCTCCCACACCTTGCTTTTTTTACTTGTTAAAACTTGTATCTACCTTCTTAATCTCTTATTACTTTTCACCATATGGGTGGATATATATTCTTACCTTAAGGTTCCTTGTTAAGAAGCTTACACATCTTAGTACACACATGTTCTGTTGAATACCTCATATTTATCCATCATAAGTATGATGCAAAAAATTGAGTTCCTTTGACTCAACTCTTCCACAACTATATCTCTTACCAACCGTCTTGCTGGATGTAGGAATCATTCTATTATGAATAAGATAGAGTTTAGGAAATTGAGTTCTCACAAGTGAGCTCTACCACACTATCTAGACTAAGAAGAAAGAGTGACAATCCTAAATGCCTTATAGCCTCCTACTTATAAGTATGGTGCATGACATACCCATAAACAAGACTCTACTAGACACGACTTGTAGATTCCCTAGGACAGAACTGCTCTGATATCACTTTTGTCACGACCAAAATCAGAAGGCCACAACAGGCCCCGGGTACCTTACTCAACCGAGTACCAACGTAACATATATTTCTTATCGTACTATCATTGGTAAATGGACCAAAAGGGCCTTCATGAGATAATCAGAATAAAACATAAGTGAATACTAGACATAGGATGACCCAACATGATATATTTTTAACTTATACATATGACATACGTGCCTATAAGGCTGACATGGTCATTTGTAAACTCAAAACATAGGCCGACAAGGCCATACAAGTATCTATATACCTGATATCGGTCTACAAGCCTCTAAGAGTACATAAGCATCATAAAGGTCGGGACATGGCCCCGCTATACCAGTCAATACATGTCCAAATCATACTGATCAAATAGGCAACTTCGGAGCAAGTGGAGTCCACCAAAACCTTTCGGTGAGCTAAGCCTACTAGGAGAACTGTAAACCTACCTTTCAGGACCCGCGGGCATGAAATGCAGAATCTCCAGCAAAAGGGACGTTAGTACAAATAATGTACCGAGTATGTAAGGAATGAAAAGTAGTATATAAAAGACATGAAAGAAATATGGAATTAGTACTCAACCTGTAATTCTGAGTAGCTCTATGAATCATAAAATATATGTAATGTCATGCATGTGTATGTAAATGTCATATCATGTATAAGTATATACGTAAATATCATCATCAAGCCTCTGAGGGTATCCCATTATATCATCACGGCCTCTGTGGGCATAATCATATACCAACTGATTAGGTAGTGGTGCATATATAATGCCATAACCTTTTTCCATATCCCATATACATATACTATATGCGTTTATAATGCCATCTAGTCATGGATCAATATAATGTATATGAATGTAATGCATAATGAAGTAAGTCAATAAGATCTCTCAAAATGTAATGAGACCCATGAATAGACAATAGGCTTAATACATAGTTTACCACCTAACCTTTGGCCCAAATCCCCCTTACACACTTTCTGTGGACGGTAATAACCTTACAGAAGAAACCTTTCTAAAGTGTATCTAGTCCCCACCTCCTTTGACCATGTCCTGTTAATAAGACATCTGTGTATGTCACGCATTTGACTTTACATAATTTTAACCCATTAACTTATAATAACTAACCCGACCCTAACTGACCCTACCTGACCCATAAGCTAAAAAGCGTTAAAACCCACTTACCCTAATCAGTACTCAAAATTCGATACATCTAGAAGAAGTTATTGTAAAGGCGATTCTGGCGACCATCTGAAGCTACGCTTTCATCGTCGATTTCCGGTGGATTTATGTAGTTAATAGGTTAGTAATTTTATTATCCTTGCATTATCCATTTATTTTAGTAGTGGGTGGGTTGAACCTAGGAATGTTTTGAAATTTCTTCTATTTTGCTTAGGGTTATCGGACTTTTTAAGAGGGGAATCTTTTGTCATTGTCGATATCACTGTGAAGTTGTCGTGTTGTTTCTTTTATAGATAGTTTTTTTATAAAAAATATTTGTCTTGTGTTTGCAAACCGTGTGTAAAGTTAGGGTTTAACTGATTATTGTAATAGCATTGCTTTGAACAATGTGATATGCTCTTGTCTTTGTCTCCACTTTTATATTTCATTTGTAGTTCTTTATTTTCAATTGTTGTATGTGGAAAGTCTATTTATTTGTCCCTTCTTTGTTTGCAGATAATTTCTTTTAAATACCCTCAGGTGGTACCATGATGGGGTATTAGTTCCTGTTAACTTTGCTCGTTATGTGGGTGGTAGTCAAACATTGACCTTAGATGTAGATGTGGATTTACTGTCTCTTATTGAACTGATGAACTACACTAAGATCTATGACTTCCAAAATGTGGCTGAGTTGTATATTTGTCCAATGGATAGGACAGATAAATTGATAAATATTCTCATAGACAAGGATATTTTAGACATTTGTAATGAATTGGAAGATGGGGATACCTCAGATATTTATGTGACTCATGCTGTCCCTTTATGTGTTGTTGAACCTACCCCTTTCCCACCACCCAAACAATCTGCCCCTTCTCATGAACCTACCCCTTCCCTTTCCCCTCCCCTTTCTCCTTCTCCTAAACCTGCTCCTTCCCTTTCTCATGAACCTACCCCTTCCCCTTCCCCTTCCCCTTCTCTTTCTCCTGAACCTGCTCCTGCCCCTGCACCTTCAAGAGAACAAGAGAGTGGATTAGATAATGAATCAGAATTTGATAATAGTGAAGGTGAGGATGACAATGAGAATGATTTAGAGTTTGACAATAGTGATGGTGATGAGAGTGATGGAGTAGATTTATATGTTCCTGATGATAAGGATTATGGATCTGATGTTCATGAAGAATTTGTAGAGTGTAGGGATGAACTGAGGAAGTATAGGAGGAAAAAGAGTGAAAGGCCAAAAGATAGAGGTGATATTAACCTAGGTGATGCAGGAATTGATATTGGTTTTGATGAATTAAGAACTGGTAGCAAGCAGGATAGGTACACAGGCTTAGTAGGGACAGATGAGACTTATTTTGGGTCTTCAGATGCTGAAAGTTTTCCTTCAGATGCTGAAAGTAATCCTTCAAATGTTGAAGATGAATTGGATGAAGAACATAAGGAGAAAATGGCTACCAAGAGGAGGAAGAAAGCCCTGATATTTGATCCAACTGTCAAGAAAATAACCTGGGAGTTGGGGCTGATTTTTGAGAGTGTTGAACAATTTAGGCATGCTGTTAGTAAGTATGCAATTCAGAAAGGAGTTCAAATTGAAAAGTATATTAATGAACCTGGTAGGGTGAGGGTAAGATGCATGTATCCAAAATGTCAATAGATCTTGGTTGCAAGCAAAGATGGCAGATCCAACAATTTTAAGGTAAAAAGGTATTGTCCCGTCCACAAGTATTACAAAACAAATAAAAACAAGCTTTGCAACTCTAGATACCTAGCAAAGCATTACAGGGATAAGATTGTGTGTAAACCAAATATGAAAGTTTGGGAGCTAAAGAAACTCATTAAGGATGAACTGGACATGTATGTTGGTAGGTCTACTTTACATAGAGCTAGAGCAAAAATTCTAAAGGAGATAATAGGTGATGTGCATGCTGAGTTCAAGAGACTCTATGATTATAGAGATATTCTGTTATAGAAAAATCCAGGTACAACTTATGTTGTGAAGGTAGAAGATCAAGGTGAAGGAAAGCTTGTCTTCAATTCATTTTATGTTTGCTTCTATGCTATGAAAAAAGGATGGTCTGAAGGTTGCAGAAGGATAATTGGCCTTGATGGTTGTTTTTGAAAGGAATTTGTAATGGTCAACTTCTTGTAGCAGTATCAAAGGATGGAAATAATCAGATGTTTCCTATAGCGTGGGCCATTGTAGAGGTTGAGAACAGCTTCACTTGGACATGGCTTCTGAAGTGTGTGACTCATGACTTAGAGCTTTAGTATGGAAGGGATCTTACTATCATGTCTGATATGCAAAAGGTGAATATATTCTTCTATTTCTGTTTTCTGTCAATATTTATTTTTTCTAATTTCTATTTCTGTTGTCAACTAATTCAATTCTTTTTATGTTTAAGGGATTACTTAAAGCTTATCAGAAGTGCTGCCTGAAAGTGAGCATAGGTGGTGTGCCAGACATATATTAGCAAACTGGTCCAAAGATTGGAGAGGATTAGAAAGGAGAAACAACTTCTGGAGGTGTGCTAGAGCATCATGTGTGGGAGAACTGAATTTTCAGCTGGACAGTTTGAATATGCTTGGGAATGGGATATGTGAGAGCCTCTTGAGGTATAACAAGGAAGGTTGGTGAAGAGCATACTTCAACTGTGACAGGAAATGTTATATAATTGACAACAATATGTGCGAGACATTTAATGCTTGGATACTTGCTGCTAGGCACAAGACAATTATCACAATGTTGGAGGAAATTAGAGTGAAGATGATGGAGAGAATAGGAAAGTTGAGGGAGTTTGCAGATACATGGATATGTGATATATCCCCAATTGCTATGAAGGTGTATCAGGATAACATGGCCCAATCTATGAGGTGTACAATCAAGTGGAATGGTGAATATGGCTATGAGGTTGAGGATACCTCATTAAGAGTGGTGCCAAAGCATTGTGTGAATATGCAAGCTCAAACTTGTACATGCAGGTCATGGATGCTGAAGGGTATCCCTTGTGCCCATGCCATTGCTGCTATGCATTTCAAGAACCTTGACCAATTAACTACATATCTCATTGGTACCACAAATCCACCTATCTGAAGGCATATTCAACATTCATCCAGCCTGTGCCAAACATGCAGATGTGGCCAACATCTACCAATCCACCAATTGAACCCCCACCAATTAAAAAGATGCTTGGAAGACCAAAGAAGAAGAGAAGAAGAGAAGAAACTGAACATCCTACTTTTGTAAAGCTTTCAAGAAGGGGTATGGATATGACATGTTCAAACTATGGTGGATATGGACACAACAAGAGGAGCTGCCCTAAGAAAGCAAGGCCTACAGATTCTACTCCAGCAAATGCTTCATATATACAAAGATGTGGAGGAAGAGGAAGAGGCAGAGGAAGAGGAACTGTTGCCCCTGCTGCTGCTTCAACTCCAACTACTTCTGCCCCTGCTGCTGCTGTTAGAGGAAGAGGAACTGCTGCTAATAGAGGAAGATAAACTGGTAGTGGTAGGGGAAGTTCTGGGTTTGGACTGTTTCAATCAAGCAGCGGGTTCACAAGTTTTTCTGTAAGCAGTTCAAAATTAATTTTATTCGTGTTTACTTTAGAAACTTTACTGAATATTTTTTTTTTGGGCAGTCTGGTGGAGGTTAGCCAAGAGTGGTCTCTCATGGTGGTGCAAAGGGGTCCTCAGCAGAAATTCTGGGGTGTGCATACAAGCCAAGAAGTGGTGTAAAATGGAATGGTAGACCAACCATTACTAGAAGACAACTAGAAAGAACTGCTGCAACTCGTTCAAGAACTGCCACATCTCAATCCAATTTATGTCAAGCAAGTTCATTATCCCAGCCATCCATGAACAACCACTGAATTCTGTTATTGTCACTGTTAAATTTATTTTGAAACTGCTATAATTTCTCTTTGGAACGGTAATTTATTATGGAACTATTGTTAGGTTAATTTGGAACTGTTATTTAGGTTTACTATTAGTGTTGTTATTTTGTTAAGGTAGCCTGCTGTTATTTTGGTATGTTGTAAAACTGGGCAGGGTATATTTTAGTTAAGGCAGGCTGCTGCTAATAGGTGAATGTAATGAACACCTTTACTCTATGATAAAATATAATTTTAGTGTTCTTTGATAATTTCTAGGCAGATGTGTCTTTAGTGTTGGTATGTTGTTAAGCATTTGTGCTGTCATTTTTGTATGCTGTTATTGCTGGAAAATTTCAGCATTTGAGATGAATATCAACCACTATTTGACTGTGTTTCAGTGTTTTATCAGTCATAATTTGAGGTGTATTTTAACTGCATTATCAATTCACACAGCAACAAAGTCAAACGAAACAACATTAACAATTGCCAAATAAAATCATTCAACTCACGCAACAACAAACTCAAACAAAACAACATTAATAATAGCCAAAATATTTCATTCATTTCTAACAAAGGGATACAAAATCTACCAACAAACTTCATTCCTTTTCTTACATTAGATAACAATCTTTAGAACTACCTAAATCAATAAACTTCAACACAATTGCAATTAAAATCAGCACACACAATCTCCTCCAATTTCTTTGGTTTCTATTTTCCTTCAACAATGCATCAAATGCCCTCTTCTTCTTCAGCAACCCCAAAATCACAATTTTTAAGTGCTCTGGAGTTGGGGGGTCAAACCATATAAAGAAATTACATGCCGATCTACTGTCCCTCTGAAAATTTAAGAGAAAAATTATTAGGGAATATAAAATCGATTAGAAAAGTACAATTGATATTTACCTCATAAAATGGACATCCGTAAAATCGACGACCCAAACTATCAACACTCCATGACTGTATCACCACAGCTTCTTCACCATAATAGCAAAATTTTCTCAGATTATGCATTTTCCGAAACCTTAAATTTGTGCCATAGAAATTTTATCCTTATGTCAAAAAAGAGAAGGAAGAAATAGAAGAAGATTGTAATATTGGCTTCGAGCTTCAAGAAGGGGAATATATTTTGGCTTCAAGAAGATAAAGTTTTCTTCAATTTAGAGCTTTCAAAGAGGAAGAACAAGATGAAATCGGGTCCTAAGAGATAGAAATGGGTTATGCCCTTTTTATTATTTTAAAAAGGGTCCTAGGAATGTGTTTTTGACCGTTTATTAAAGACAAAATTTGTCTTGAAATACTCTCCACGCACTTGATCCTGTTTGTATTACACACACTTAGACCTGGTCAAAGGAAGTGTGTACTGGGCACACTTTAGAAAGGTTGCGTGTGTAAGGTTATTATGGTCCACAAAAAGTGTGTAAAGGGTATTTAGGCCGTATATCAGGTGGCAACTTATGTAATTTACCTAGACAATATGATAGTAGGACATGTGGGAAATCAAGAACATAGGCAACCCTAGTACTTCTAAGAATAGAATCATTTGTGAAGCTTACGTGCTTGCTCGTTTTATTGTATCATATGGATCATGCCAAAAGGAAAGAAGGGATAGCCTTAACATACATGTATGATATCTTCCTTATTACTCAACCAAACTCGACATAACGTATTGCATCCACAACAAGTGAAATGATATTGCCATTAACATATAATGTCGTACCATCATATTTGGCTAGTCCTATAGCCTAAGAAAAATCGGACTGAACCTCCCCTATTTTCAATACATCCTAAAGATCACTAAGGGTCATCAACATCCCAACAACAACAACTATAACCAACAATAGCAATAACAACAATGTAATCCAATATGAGTTTCTCCAATTATCTTAACAATCATATTAAGTGGCAAGCTCGTTTTCACTCATAACAAGATATGAATTGAATCCAAATATTATTTCATAAATTAGTTTACAACCTTCAGAACATCATACTTATATATACCATATAATATCTAGTTTAAAACATCCACAAAATGCCTTCCAAAATAGCCCCATATGTCTAGCACTTTAATTTTTACCGTCGCTCACATGTTTTTCATCTTTTCTTCTTCAATCAACTTAATTAACACCTAGAAAAGCTTAAAAACAGCAACCAAAATATTATCAAATTATTTCTCACAATTTTCAACCACCACAAACCATATATTTAGCCATAAAACAGACCAACCAAAGAGACAACCATGTCTCATGTTCTTTCAAGTGCTATCTTATGGTTTTTCACTCAAACAACACAACCAACACAAGATTAGCCTTAGGCACAATAAAGAGAATGTTATAAATATCTTGGACACCATATACAACTCGAAACCCTATCTCAAATTAGCTTACAATAGCCCTCAATCACATCAGAACATCATACAAGCATTCTCTTGTAGTCTTTAACACCTTTCATGATGGTTTGAGTTGATTTCCCTTTAGTTTGGTTCTTGGGTTCTTGGACCAGCTCTTAGAGAGAATTGAGAGTGTTTTGGTGTAAGTTTTCTGTGTGTAATGACGAGATATACAAGGGATAAGATAACATATAAGCTCACCGCCTCAATTCTCCAAGCAGGTGGGTAAGCTACCTGCTTGGCAGCTTGAGCGATGCAACTTCAGACGCTTGTATCTCTCCAATCCGATATCGTATTGACAAACGGTTTGCAGCATTGGAACTAGATACATACGGATTTAATTAAATATAATGATCTCCATGTAACTCTCAATATATTGGGAGAAAACTGCGTCACAACCTGCCCTGTAAAACTGCCAGTTTCTCCGAAGTGTGGTGATGTGACTTGGTAACCCTACTTTATAAATTCATATTTCTCTACCCCGATGTCGTATGAATAAATTGTTTGGACTATTAGAAAGTAGGTTCCAACACATTTATTTTTTTATATAATATGTCCTAAAAAGACTTCATATAACACGAGGAATGTATTGTTCAAAACGCTTTATAAAAAGACAAATCCTTAGTCGGTTTTTCTGCAACTAAAATCGGATTTTTTCCAAACTTTATATTATATGCAAACATAATATATAGTAATATGATTAGTTTAAACTCATTTAAATCATATTAAACAAGTCTCATATTCATCTTAACTTACTTAAGACTTCAATAAATCTTTCTTATCCTTGTAGAAGGATTTCATCTTTTTTTATAGTTTGTATTAGATAATCCTATAATGACAGTGATGTCTGAAGTACGGGGTGTAACAACATTAAATCACTTTATATATTTTCAAAGAAGATATCATTTTCGAGCTTACATCAATTGACTTACAACATACTTTCACGTACAAAAACATGGGGTGTAACAATTGTGAAGTTGCTCGAGGAGCTCACTAAGTGGATCGAATTGGGTGAATGGAAAATCGAAACTAATGACAAAAAGGTAGAAACATACAACTAACGAGTTAACGAAATACCGGGAGGAACTCCTGATTCTAAAGGGTTTGAACTCAAAGAAGTTCGTGCAGAAGCCTTTCCCTCCATGCGCGGCTCCAAAGCCCATTCCTAAGAAATTCTGTATGCAAGAAATCCTAAAATACAATGGGACCTCCGACCCTAATGAGCACGTCACTTCTTACACATGCGCAATAAATGGGAATGATTTAGAAGATGATGAGATTGAATATGTTCTTTTGAAGAAATTTAGAGACTCTATCGAAGAAAGCCATGATATGGTACCGTAAATTACCACCCAACTCTATTAGTTTATTTGCTATGCTCGCACATTCTTTTGTGAAAGCCCATGCCAGAGCCATTAAATTTGCAACGAGGAAATCAGACCTTTTCAAGGTAACACAGAAGGATAATGAGATGCTCAGGGAATTCGTGTCTTCCAAACGGAGAGAATGGATTTGCTTCTAGTCACAGATGACTGGGCTATTCAATATTTTACACAAGGTCTCAACGATCAGAGCTCCATAGCCTCACAATCGTTGAAGAAAAATTAGATCCAATATCCAACTGTCACTTGGGTCGATGTACACAATCGGTATCAGTCGAAGATTAGGATCAAAGATGATCAACTAGGAACTCCAATTGGTTCGATTTATCCCAGCAGGCCCGTGGACAAAGTTAAAAGGGGCGTCAATCAGGAACCACAATCAAATAGAGATAGGTACCAGCCATACAGTGGAGATCAGAGAAATAATGGGACACAACCCCATATAGAATGATAGAAGGACGATCAGGGACAGAGTTCCCGGGGGCTTATGAGCAAAAGCGGATAGGGATGCTGGGTCCAAGGAAGCACCTCAACTGTTAGAATACAAGTTAGCATCGACGCATCAGGTATTGTATCAACATCAGTCAGATTGAGGATACTAGATGGCCCAAACCCTTGCAGACTGATCCAGCTCAAAGGAACCCTAATCAAATGTGCAAATACCATGGTACCTATGGTCATAAAACTGAAGACTACAGACAACTGAGAGAGGAGGTAGCCCGTCTATTCAATGAGGGTTACCTTCAAGAATTCTTAAGTGATCGTGCCAAGAATCACTTTAAAAATAAAGATTCGAATAGAAAAAATGAACAAGAAGATCCACAACACGTAATTCATATGATTGTCGGTGGGGTCGGTATCCCTTAAGGTTTGGTATTCAAAAGCACCAAGGTGATGATCATGAGGGAAAATTGAACTCGAGACTACTTACCAGAAGAAACCTTGTCTTTCAACAATGAGGACGCAGAGGGGATCGAACAACCTCACAACAACGCACTAGTAATATCTATCCTTATGAATAAATTTGAAGTTAAATGTATGTTGATTGATCTGGGTAGCTTGGAAAATATTATTCAATCAAGGGTCATAGAGAAACTCGGCCTCCAAGCATCAGATCGTGCCTGCAGCTCGGGTACTTAACAGATTCAATATCGAAAGTGAAACACCAAAGGGGAAATCATCCTACCAGTAAATGTGGCCAGGACTATCCAAAAAATAGAGTTCCAAGTGATTGAAGGCTACATGAGGTACAACACACTGCTCGGAAGGCCTTGGTTTCATAATATGAGAGCAGTGCCCTCGACACTTCACCGAGTGTTGAAATTCCAAACATCAGAAGAAATCAAAACTGTGTACGATGAACAAGCGGTGGCCAAGGAAATATTTGCAATCGATAAGGTAGTACCGATATCGCCGTTGTCATCAACAAAGGGATCAGAATCAAAGGGGAAACAAGAAGATAAATGGCAACCACAGTCATCGACCTCGGCTCGATCGGAGGAACATAATGCCTTCTAGGTTGATGATTGTATGATACCTCGAAGCTTCGTAATCCCTGATGATTCCGATGCAACAAAGTCAACAGTCAAAGAGTTGGAATAAGTCATACTGATCGAGCACATTCCCGATCGAAATGTATACCCGGGCACGAGGTTAATTCCCGAGCTCAAGAAAAAACTTATTCAATTCCTTTCAAATAGCATGGATTGTTTTGCTTGGTTCCACTTAGATATGGTAGGGATCGTATTGGAGATCACTATGTATCGACTAAGCTTGGACCCGAAGTTCCGCCCAATGAACCAAAAGAGGAGACCTCAGTCCAAGGTAAAACACGCATTCATTAAGGACGAGGTAACAAAACTTCTCAATATTGGATCTATTTGGGAGGTAAAATATCCCGAATGGCTAGCGAATGTAGTTGTAGTCCCTAAAAAGGAAAAAAAACTTAGAATGTGCATAGACTATAAGGATATAAACAGGCATGCCCTAAAGATTCCTTTCCTTCTGAATGTTGATCGCATGATTGATGCCACAGCCGGACACGAGATTCTTAGTTTTCTCAATGTCTACTCCGGGTACAATCAAATACAGATGAATCCGGAGGATCAGGAAAAGACTTTGTTCATCACTAAGTACGACACCTATTGCTATAATGTAATGTCGTTAGGACTAAAAAATGATAGTGCTACTTATCAACGCCTAGTAAATCAAATGTTCGAAGGACAAATAGGTAAATCAATGGAGGTTTATATTGATGATATGCTTGTCAAGTCCCTGTGAGCAGAGGACCATTTGAAACATTTGTAGGAACCTTCAACAGATTGAGAAAGTACAACATGAAGCTTAACTTGGAGAAATGTGCATTCGGGGTTGGCTCGGGAAAGTTCCTCAATTTTATGGTATCAAATCGGGGGATCAAAATCAATCTCGATAAAATTAAAGTTGTACAAAGGGTAACTTGACGCATAGCCGCCCTGGGTCAATTTATTTCGAGGTCTTCATATAGGAGCCACCGGTTCTTCTCACTGCTTAATAAAAAGAGCAATTTCACATGTACCCCAAAATGTCAACAGGATTTGGAGGAACTCAAACGATACCTGTCGAGCCCGCAATTACTTTACACCCCAAAGGCAGAAGAGCAACTTTATTTGTACTTAGCGGTCTCTGAGATAGTGGTAAGTAGGGTCTTAGTTCGAGAAGATCAAGGTGCATAATTTCCTGTATATTACGTTAGTCGGACCTTAGGTGGAGCCAAAACCCGGTACCCACACTTAGAAAAATTAGCGCTTGCTTTAATAAGAGCCTCTAGGAAATTAAAACTATATTTTCAATGTCACCAAATTTGTGTTGTAATCGCCTACGCCCTTCGCAACATTTTGTAGAAGCCCAAACTCTCGGGCCGATTGGCCAAATGGGCCATCGATATTAGCGGGTACGATATCAAGTATCAACCCCGAACGACCATCAAGTCTCAAATCTTGGTAGACTTCATGACCGACTTCATGCCAACCCTCGTACACTAGGTCAAGAAGGAACTAGTTAAAATCAGGTACATCATCAGGGGTGTCGACCCTTTTCACAAACGATGGTTCAAATGTGAAAGGGTTCAGGCTGGGCATTGTTTTGAAGCCACCCACAGGGAATACAATTCGACAGTCTATCAAAACCTTAAAATTGACTAACAATGAGGCCGAGTGTGAGGCCATGATTTCAAGGCTCGAGCAAGCTAAGAGCTTGGGAGTGGAGGTCATCGAGACCAAGTGTGACTCCCAACTTGTGGTAATTCAAGTCGACAGAATTTTTGAGGTCCATGAAAATTGGAAGCAGAGTTACTTAGACAAATTACAAGTGTCTCTACATCAATTTAAAGAATGGGCGCTACAGTACGTACCTCAGGAACAAATTAGCGAGGCCGATGCCCTTGCAGAGTTAGGGTCATCGATCGAAGATAATAAACTCAGCTCGGGGACTGTCGTACAACTTTCAAGGTTAGTGATCGAAGAAGGGCACGCCGAGATTAACTCCACAAGTTTAACATGGGATTGGGGGAATAAGTACATCGAATACCTAAATAATAGGAGGCTTCCATCGGATCCTAAAGAATCAAGGAATCTACGCACTAAGGTCGCACTGTTCACTTTGGCTAAAGATGGAACATTATATAGGAGAACGTTCGATGGGCTGTTAGCAAAATGTTTGGGACCAGGAGACACCGATTATGTTCTATGAGAAATTCACGAGGGCACTTGAAGAAACCATTCCTGTGCCGATTCATTGGTTCACAAAGTCATCAGAGTAGGATACTATTGGGCTGATATGGAAAAAGACACTAAAGAATTTTTTCGAAAATGTGACAAATGACAAAGGTATGCGTCATTGATCCACAACCCAAAGAGCAACTCCACTCAGTCCTATCCCCGAGGCCTTTCATGAAATGGGGAATGGATATTGTCGTCCCCCTACCATAGGCCCTAGGTAAAGCTAAACTCATTTTTTTATGACAAACTATTTTTACAAGTGGGTTGAAGCACAGGCCTTCGAGAAAGTCAGAGAAAAGGAAGTTATAGACTTCATTTGGGATCATATTATATGTCGATTCGGAATACTTATCGAGATTGTGTGTGACAACAGAAAGTAATTCGTCGGCAGCAAAGTGATGAAGTTTTTCGAAGATCACAAAATAAAGATGATCCTCTCAACACTGTATCATCCTCGTGGGAACGGAAAAGACGAATCGAAAAACAAGAACGTCATCCAAAATTTGAAGAAAAGATTGAATGAAACCAAAGGAAAATTGAGAGAAGTGTTTCCTGAGGTATTTTGAGCGTATGGAAAAATGTCAAAATCCAGTACAGGGACAATACTGTTCTCTTTAGTCTACGGTGCCGAAGCTCTGATCCCAGTAGAAGTCGGGGAACCTAGCTTCAGGTTTCGGTATGCAACAGAAGAGTGAGAATCCTCCCTCGCTCGAATGGTCACGCTAAAATAGCTTATTGAGAGGTATAAGAGCCAATTTTTGACACTTTAAAATCGAGGACTTAGTTCTGAGAAAGGTCACCATTAACACTTGGGACCCGAATGAATGAAAACTTGGCCCTAACTGAGAAGGACCGTGTTAGGTCCTTGATATCGTTGGAAAAAGGATCTTACAAACTTGGCACGATGGACGACGAGCAATTACCAAACAATTAAAACATATCATTCCTCAAACGATATTTCTACTAAGGTACGACCTTCTCCATTTTTATTTGTATTTTATACTAGCCAATTGAAGATGTCCGCTCAAAGACATCGAGGAACTCTCCAACACAAAGTCCTTAGGTTTTAAAGCACGCGTTGTACTTTTTTTCCCTTAGACCGATTTTTGTCCCAAGTGGTTTTTTCGGCGAGGTTTTTAACGAGGCAACTATTATTTGTGGTACCTTGAGGCAATTCATTAGTATGTGAGGCTTCTTTACAGCCAACCTCGAATACTGGGGGTCATCACTCTCGGATTTTAACTTTGTTACTAGGAAGGTACTTCGTGTCAACAAGGTCTCGATAGGTAAAATTTTGGAAGGGCCAAACGGTCAAACAAACTGTACTCATGTAGATTACTCGATCACTAAAGGCAAATATGTACTCATGTATAATATATTGAGAAAAGTAATTTTTATTGCCAAATATTTCATGCCTAGAAAAAATTATACTTTACAATTTCTTACTTTTGGTCTGTCGCGAAAACATGCTTAAGGGTCGATCACAACTGAAGTTCGAATAACTTGCCCCGTACTCGGGGACTGCCATCCAAAAAATCTATGTAATCGAATTACTAAAATATCGAGATCACAAGACCTTAAAAGGTAACCCTTGTTTTTATAGGCCACAGCCACCCCACTCGGGGATTGACATTTCGAATAAGTTCAGAATGTAATTGAGAACAAGCCAAGAGGCAAAGCTCAAATTAAAGGCTACGACCAGACTAATATGATTCGGAGACGTCTAAATTCTGTAGTAAAATAGGCCTTCAAATATTTTCATAAAATCGATTTAAAAGGCTACCCTCGGTAAATTTATAACGGTTTTCACTCACATCAACCCTTGAAAACCCTAAGGGGTACAGAATTGTTCGAACTATCGAATGAGTTCATTTTACTCTAAGGCGTAACAAAAAAAAAGGGTTTCGATAACACTAACACTCGAAAACCCTATTGGGACAAATTTATCTCATGCTAAGGCATAACAAAGTTTTATGTGATTAACTTTCTAAGCTGAAAAGGGTAAAACGCCATTCTTTTAAGGCTATATAGGCCTAATTCAACAGCCTAAGGTCCATTTTATTTTTGAGTTAGAGAATCCAACCTCACTCAACCAAAACCTAAGGGTCATCTTATTTTGAGTTCAAACAAGTACTAACTCGATTATAAAGACTACATTAGTCCCACTTCAACCAAATTGCCTCAGCCTTGTACTCATGAACAAGGCATGCATTAAACGGTTTTTTCAAGGCAAAAATTTAAAATAAAGACAAATCAAAGGGAAAAGAGATCTTTTATATATATGAAAATATTTACATGGATCGTCAGGATCCTACACTAAAAATTCAAAAAGAAAAAAAAATCTGAAATGCCTAATTTTCCTCAGGAGATACACCTTCGCCATCAGAATCCCTTACGCTATCGGATCCACTCACGTTCTTGGAATCGTCATCGTCGGAAGAGAGAAACGCTTTAGCTTCGGCCTCGAGCTCTTTTGCATTCTTGATCTCGACAACAAGGTTAAAGACAAGAGCATGAATCTCCTTGGGAGTTTCTCTTTGAGATTGGTACTTGGAATGCTTGGCTGCCCAGTATGTTCGAGTCTGAGTGGTGTCAACAACTTCCTTTGCTAGAGCTTGATCAGCTTCAGCATCAGCTCGATAGACGGCTACGATTGCCTCCTCTTCAGCCTTTACTTTTTCTGCCTCAAATGTGAGCTTTGCAAGTTTGGCGCCCAATTGAGCCTCGAGCTTCTCAATGTTCTTGGCTCGGGCAGAGCTTTCCTCTTTCATGATTTTGAGCTAACGTTTGGCTAATGATAGTTGGGATCGAGAATTATCTTTCTCCAAGGCAAGGAGGTCCATGTTTTGTTCCCACACCAAAGTCTATGCCCTCATCTTGTTGGTCTCCTCATGGAGTTGTTCGATCTTTTCTACCTTCTACTGAACTTGCATGATTGAAGTATTACTCGTCGTTCTTGAATTGATACATTGAGCTTCTAAAATACATTACCTGCTCAATCAGGCCGATCTGCTCTTTATGAGTTATGGCCAATTCGGCTCGTAGGTCCTTGATCTCCCCTTCGTTTTGCCCGCTAAGAAGTTTGAGTGCATTTCCTTGATCTTAGCTCTGCCCAGGATTTAGAAAATGCTTCTCGATGAAGTGTCAAAGCCTATGTAGAAAGAAAGGAAATTAGGCAAGAAAAAATAAATACAAGCGTAATATCGATGAAGGGAGCTAATCTTACCCAGCTCAGAAGTTGTTGAGCCCCATCAAAGAGACTCGATGCATCACTCAGGTCGATAGAATCTTCGCTCCCGTAAAGGAACCACGGAACAGGTCCTGGGTTAGTTTTTCATAATATATAGGTATAATGAGTTTACATCATAGTAATATAGATTATAACCTATAGGTTTATATACATCGGTATGGCCCCTTCATGAGCTCTTTCCACATCGGGGGTCCCCATGGCCTGGGCTTCCTGAATATTGTCCCTCAAAATATGTAGGGAGGATCGGCGAATCGCCAATTTCTATCGCCCCAAGCAAGTCACTTTGGGAATTCTCTTCATTTTGAAAGGACTCGGAGCCAGAACCTTTAGGCACACCCGCCGATTGCTCATTTTGGCAATAGGCATCTTCAGCCTTCGATGACTCGGGGAATTTGCTCGAACCCTCTTATAAGATCTCCTCGGTTCGAAGTTGAATCTGTTCGACCCTCACCGGCTCAACGGCCTTTGGGGCCTTGATTCTCCTCTTCATTCGGGCCACCAGCTCGAAGCTAGCATCTTTATTTCCTCTTCTTCGTCTCTTAGTCACTGAACTACATTCGCAGGCAGGACGGTAGTGTCTTTCTTCGACTTACAAGCCTTGATTTTCTTGAACTTTGGAGTCTCGCAGGTCGAGAATCTTTTTCTCTTCTTATCCTTTGCCAGCTTTGGGGCCGGGGGTAAAACCTCCCCCTCCTCAGACAAGGGCCTCATGACAACATTTTTTACGAGGCCTATATGAAAGGGAGTCAAGAAAGTATGAAAATAAACATTTTAGCGAGAATCATCAAGTATGTGAAAAAGAGCTTACCATGATTTTTGGCCTCCTATAGGGCGATTGCCAAATCGTGCCATGAATACTCAGCGTACGAGGAGGTCGAAGCCAATTTCCGAACCCAACTCTCAAGGTCAGGAATCACACCGGGCATCCAAGAAACCGCTATCTCATAGAAATGAATGTCGATAAGAAGAAGCAAAGGGAAACAAAAAAATAAGTGGAAGCTAAAGGCAGGATTGTACTTACGATTCATATAACACTCCTTGGGAGATGGCATTTTCTCTAGTGTGATTAGGTTGGGAAGCTTCACTCGAACGAACCTTCGCATCCAACCTCGATCCTTGTACTCATCTATACTCGATAACAATACCTTGGTGGCCCAACGTTGGAGTTTTATTAACCCGCCTCGAAAGAGAGAGGGGTTGTATAACCTGATAATCAGTGGCTGGGGGTGAAAGGCATCCCTTCGGCTGTGTTCGTGAAAACTCGGAGCAGAATGACAATTGGCCAAAAAGAAGGATGGATATGACCGAGGGTTATTTGATATTGATGGCAAAAATTGATAACGACGGGATCGACAGGGCCCAGGGTGAAAGGGTAAGTGTAAACACGTAGAAACCCTTCTATATGAGTAGTGATGTCTTCTTTGGGGGCCGGAATCACCACCTTTTTATCTTCCCAGTGGCAGTCTTTCTTTACCTGCTTAAGGTCAATCTCAGTTATCGAGCATATATATCTCGACATAGGTTTACTGACCGGGGGACCGACAAAGTCTTCACAGCTTTGAGGTTACAATCAAGGACACACCCCTTCTTTGGAACACACTCCTCAGGGCACGGTTCCACCGGTGTTTTGTCGCTGATCGGCCGCGATGATGAGGCTTTCTCCTTTTGAGGAATATTTTTTGATGTTTTCTTCATTTTTGTGTAAGCTTAGAGAAAAAAGAAGAGGTTAAGGCGTGGTATTTTGAGGGAAGGTTGATAACAAAACCTAGAGATGTGCAGAGCAGAAAGGCTTAAAATATGTAAAGAGCTTTGAAGATTTGTTGATAAACTTGAAGAACTCAAAGGGATTTTGAGGATTAGTACAAGAAAAACTCAAAGTAAAGTTTGAGGAAGTGAGAAGAAGACCTATTTAAGGGATTCTCGGCGACTGTTCAAAGGCACTGGTGGCCGACCTCCAATTGACGCTCATTAATAATTTTGGGAACTATACCAAAGGGACATTTCGATCACTTTCGTCACTTACATCATGAGGATGACATCATGATAGATCGAGGTATAAAATGGAAAGCTCAATTCATTTCTTCTCATTATATTCCAATAAATGAGGAGACTATCTGTATACGGTTAACATCATGAGGAAAAAAGTAAGGAACATAAGAAGAATATGGAAAAATAGACTCATGAAATATAACATCCCTGGAAAAGAAAAAATTATACCTCATTAGGTTTAACAATTTATCTGCTTTCTTTGTCATGCTATAGCCAAGAAATACACAAGAAATAGTCCTTGATTTAAATTTATCCCTATAAGTCTTGGGTACAGCAGAAAAACACAAACACCCATAAACTTTGAGGTAAGCATATGTAGGAGGTGATCCAAATAGTAGTTCATAAGGTATTTTGTGTTGTAACAAGGGAGAAAGAAAGCGATTAATGAGGTAAGTGGCAGTAAGAATGCATTCTCTCCAGTATTTAAGGGGTAGATTAGATTGAAATAACAAAGACCGAGCAGTTTCTAGCAAGTGTTTATGCTTCCTCTCCACTACTCCATTTTGTTGGGGAGTATGTGGACAGGAAGTTTGGTGTATAATACCCTGAGATGAAAAGAAAGAAACAACTTCAGCACTTGAACCTAGTTCAAATGCATTATCAGATCGAAGTGGTTTGACAGAAGAATTGAATTGGTTATGCACAAAGAATATGAAGACTTCAATAGAGCAAAATTATTGGATTTGGTGGAAAGCAAATGAGTCCAAGTAGCCCTGGAAAAATCATTTACTATGGTTAAAAAATATCTAAATCCATTGTAAGTTTGAGTATGGTAAGGTCCCCACAAATCTACATGTACAAGTTGAGAATGGATGGTTGATTTAATGGAGCTGTTAGGGAATGAAAGTCTTTACTGCCTAGCGATGGGACAAACATCACAAATAAAGGACTATTTCTTAGATATTTTATCTTTAATGTAGGAAAAAGATTTCATTTTAGGAAAAGGAATGTGACCAAGTCTAAGGTGCCAAAACATATCAAAATCAAAAGTAGGAGAAACAGGATGCACACAACTGGTAACAGTTTTATTTGCTTCGATGGTATTTACAGTGTGTATGGAAGAAGAAACAGATAGAACACAACTAGAACTAACAGAAACATTAGAACTAGCATCACCAGTTGAAAGAGCAAGAATGTAGGATGATGAAGGAGAGTCACTCTGGAATATGTACACTCCATTAGAGATTTTACCAAGAACCAGTGGTCTCTTCAGAGAAGGGCCCTGTAAAACACAATCATAAGAAGAGAAAAGAGAATTACAACAGAGTTGCAATAAAAGTTGATACAAGGAAACCAAATTGTATTTGAAGGAGGGCACAAGTAAAATATTTTGTAAAACTGGACCATTAAATAATGGAAGAGAGCCCGAACAGGTCACTTTGACTCTGTAACCATTAGGAAGAATTACCAAGTAAGGAATGATTAAAGGTTTAAGATTAATTAATAGAGATTTCTGAGGTATTATATGATTAGTTGCACCAGAGTCTATTATCCAAGGATCACCATCTAATTTAGGCAAATTGCAAGCAAATACACAACAATTTCTAACATCAAGATAGTGAAACAAACCTGCAAAATTAGCAGATCCAGCAGTAGTGTTATCCTGTGTAGGCACCTTGGTCTGTTGAAACAGATTTAGCAAATGTTCGTATTGTTCCATTGTGAAACCATGGCTCTTGGACTCAAGCTGTTCAACTTGATTGTTAGCAACAAAGTTCTCTGCTTGGCCCATGTTTTGAGACTCTGAAACATGTGCATAACCCGTAGTTTTTTTGAATCTATTAGGTTGAGGATTATTAGGATATCCAATCAACTTGTAGCATTTTTCAATAGTATGACCCGGCTTTTTGCAATATCTGCACACCATATTAGTCTTATTAGTATCAAAGTTAACCTTTTGAGAGTAAGTCTTTTGCATTCCAAAAGGAGATGGTCCTGCATATGGCCTTTGCACACCAGCAGAGAATGAGGTAGATTCAACAGAGAATGAAGGAGCTGAAGGTTGAGCCTCACATTGACTTTCCTCATTGAGCAACATGGAATAGGCAATGTCAATGTCTGGTAGGGGCTTCATCGCCAAAATATTTCTCCGAATTGTGGTATAAGTGTCATTGAGTCCCATTAAAAACTGATGAAGTTTTTGATCCTCTTCCAATTTTTGAAAAGCTTCCTTGCAACCACACACACAATCAGGATATGTAATCGAGTAAGCTAATTCATCCCACAGTTTCTTTATCTTAGAGAAGTAAGAAGCAACATTTGAATTTCCTTGAGAAATGGAAGACAAAGCCTTACGAATTTGATAGACCTTGGATCCATTAGGTTGACCATAACGTTTCTCTATGTCATTCCACAACTTAGCAGTTGATTCGGTGTACATATTGCTTTCTCTAATTTTAGCTTATAAGCTATTCAAAATCCACTCAATCACCATATCGTTATATCGATACCACGCCTCAAACAATGGCGAAGTTGCACTAGGTTTAGTAATTGTCCCGTTTATTATTCCAGTTTATTCTTACAAGATAAGCCAATTGACATCCTCATCTCCAACTTCCATAACCCATCCTATTAAATCTATCAGCAATAATGATCGTGCCAGGGTTATCAGTCAGATAGAGATACAACGGGTGAGAAAGTTCAACAAATGTTGAAATAGAACCAGTAGAAGTAGAAGATGTAGTCTCAGTATTCACCATTATAAAAAAATCCAAAATTGAAATTCTCTAAAAATTAGGGCACCAAATCCACGGAAATAATTACGAATCCAAAAAATAAAGAAGAGTACCAATCTTCTTCAATCAGTCGAAGAAGCAAATATCTTCAATAATCACAACGCATATTCACTGGAAACATCAATAAACCACTGCAATTGAAACAAGAGAATCTCACTAGAAACAATCGCGAAACATCAGACGAAAACTCAAAAATCAATTGTGAAGAGTAGCATCGAACGATAGCAGAGGTCACAGCGAGCACAAACCTTGCTCTGATACGATGTTACAATCAAGAAATCGAAGCAATCTGAGATCAAAATTGACAAAGAAATCTAACTTCGAAGAGAGAGAGAAAAAGGGGAACCTTTTATTGAACAGAGTCGGTTCCATATGAATTGAGTTCTCAGTTCATCTATTAGCCTAAACTATCTATTTATACACTAACTGAAAATAAGGGCTACATGTTACAAAGATGGTTAAACATACAAAGATAAATACTACTACATGTTAAAGTTTATTCCAGGTCTTCAAGATGGGCATGTCTTGGTATCTTGGGCTGGAGCACGCTGGGCCTTAGGTAAAGATTGGGCTCCAACAGATTCTTTCTACTTAAGAAAGATGAATCGGATATAATAGTGTTTTTTGTTATTTATTGTTTACCTTTAAAATTGGATAATAATTTAACTTATAATATGGTTTTAAGGATACGTAATTTCACGTAATACCAATTTATGAATGCAAAGAATAATAATAGAAATTAACAATAATATAAGGCAAACTCGTGCTTGAACAGAATTCAGTGCTTGAACAGAATTTAACCATTGAGCTTGAATACCCTCGAGCTAGTTATGCAAGAACAGTTAAAATGCAACAAGCTAATGAACAAGAGAGTGTGAATTAAAGGGAGAATATTCTATTGCTTTTATCTGCGTGAATGTAAGGTATTTACAAAATGATTAGAACCCTATTTATATAGTAGAGCAATCCTATGTATGGTACAATTCTAATTACGGAAGTAAATCCCATGATTATCCTAAACAATCGCCTTTGAGTTGATCTGTTCGGGGATATCCGCCCTGATCTTCGACTGGTTACGGATATCTCCCTTTTTCCGTTATTGCGCTTTGCTCGAAGTTTTTTGTATTTGGTCTCGACCGTTGCTGGTCTCGATCTCGATAGGCACCTCGATTCTTGAACTCGATACCTTGTCTTCGTGCTCTGGTTTGAACCATTACGAGGCTGACCCTCGATGCAATTTTCTGGTCTCTACCAAATAGTAAAATCGGGTAGGTCCAATTTTCTTGGTCTGCTGATTTTGGGGATCCCCTTCCTGATCCGTCCTTGTATTGAAAGTTGATTGGGAAGTTGAATTTTCTTCAACACACTAGGCTTCATATCTCCTATAGTGTACAACACCTCAGTCAGTTTATGTCACAACCCCAGATTCTCCATTTTGAAGTTGGTTTACATGTGTTGAGATATTTGGTAGGCACTCCTGATTTGGGTTAGTTGTTCAATAATTCTTCCTCTTTTCATTTTCTTGAGTTTTGTGATTTCGATTGGGGAAATTGCTCTACATATCAAAAGTCTGTGAGTGATTTTTTATTACAACTGGGAGGTTGCCCTGTCTTTTGGAAATCTAAAAAGCAAGCTACCATTGCTCTTTCTTCCGCAGAAGCCGAATATAGAGCTTTAAGACAACTGGTGGCAGTAATTGTTTGGGTTGTTCGCCTGCTTAGTGAGTTTGGGGTTGCTTCTTTGTGTCCTGTTCCTGTGTTCTGTGACAATCACTCTGCTATTCACATTGCCCGCAATCCTGTCTTCCATAAATGTACAAAACATATCGAGATAGATTGTCATTTTGTGCGTGAAAAGCTCCAATCTAGGCTCATTACCTTGCATGTTTGTGATGACCCAGACCGTTCACGTGAGTTGCCGCCCCGTTTCCCCCATATTATGTTGTTCTATGTTTCAATATTGGTATCTGAGTTGATCGGATAGAATTGAATTGGTTTTAGTTGGAAATGAGGCACATAGTCTCTTTGAAGGAGGCTTGTTTTGGAAAAGCCAACCAAAAGTTGACTATATAGTTAGAAGGCTCGGTTGTGAATTCTGGTGATTTGGTTAGCTTCGGGGGATGATTTGTGACTTAGGAGTGCGATCGGAATTGAATTTGGGGATCCGGTGTAGAATTAGGCTTGAATTGGCGAAGTTTGAATTTTGGCGGATTCCGGTTGATAGGTGAGATTTTGATCCGAGGGTCAGAATGGAATTATGATAATTGCAATAGCTTCGTTAGGTGATTTTGGATATGTCTGCAAATTTTCAGGTCATTCGAACATCGTTTGGTTGGATTTTTGATCGAATGTACAATTCGAAAGTTTTTAAGAAACTGAGGCTTTGATTGATGAAAATTGAGGATTTTGATGTTAACGATGGCATTTTAATGATTCGAGCATTTTAATGTCATTTTGATGGCATTATGACGTTATAGGATGTATTGGTATTTTTGATTGAGGTCCCGGGGGCCTCGGGGTGATTTTGGATGGCTAACGGGATGAAATTTGGGGTTTCAGGACTGCTGAAGGATCTGGTATCTGATATTTTCGCTTCTACGGAAATGGACCGCAGAAGCGGTTCTGCAGAAGCGTATGAGGAGGCGCAAAAGCGGAAAGTGGACGTTTGGCATATTTCCGCAGAAGCGGACTACGTTACGCATAAGCGGTCACCGCAGAAGCGGTTATGGACCGCAGAAGTGGTCCTGGGAAAAATGAGGGATGCCGCAGAAGCGGAAGTCGCAGAAGCGACATTTGTATAGCAGAAGCGGAAATAGGCCTGGGCAGAAAAGGTTTTAAAGTGTCATTTTGTTCCGCGAGTTAAGCTATTTTCCTCCATATTTGAACGTCCTTGGGAGCTTTTGGACGGGAATTTCAGAGGGATTCAAGAGGAATCGACGTGAGGTAAGAATCTTGGTCTTAAAACATGATTATGTTGTGAAATTGGTCTAGAAATTCATGGAAATTGAGCCTAAAATTATGAACTAGGGCTTGAGTTTTTGACAAATTTCAAATTGGAATTTGATAGGTCATTTGAGCTCGGATTTGGGAGTTCTTGGTATGTACGGACTTGTGGCAAGACGAGGAATAAGGTAATGTGAGTTTTCTAATTTTTTGAAAAGCAGGCCCGGGGCTCGGGTTTTGCTAGTTTCGAGATTTTTGCTATATTTAGATTGTTTTCGATTGGGTGTTATCCCATTGGTATATTGTGATATATTCGCTCTATTTTTGGTTAGATTCGACGCGCGTGGAGGCCAATTTTAGTGGCACGGGCATCGCGAGCGAGGAATTTCACCGGTTCGAGGTGAGTAATACTTGTGAATAATATCTTGAGGGTTTGAAACCCCGGATTTCCACATCATAGTGTTGTATCGTGGTGACTTGCACGCCAGGTATGAGCGTGGGGTAGAGCACCGTTGGGGATTGTGACTTGGTCCGTCCCGGTTGTGAATTTTACTGTGTAATTGACTGAAACTTGCTAGATGCTATCTTGAATTGGGCTGATTGCCATGTTTTGGGCTTTGTGCCGGTTATTTGAACCCTACAGGGGTTATTATCACTGTTTTCATGACACTTAGCATATTAAATGATTTCAGTCCTGAGTCAAACATTGTTTTGATATGTGCAGTCATATTCCTAAGGTTTAAGGACTTAAATTGCATTTTCTAATGTTTTGAGTTAAAAGCTATTACTTGATATTACCCGAGTGGCTCATTTGCATATTCTGGACTGAGATATGGATCGGGCTGGACGCCTCAGCAGTATATACATATACATGCATGGATCGGACTGCATGCCACAGTAATATATTATATGGATCGGACTGCACGTCGCAGAAGTATATTATATGGATCGGATTGCACGCTGCAGTAGTATATTATATGGATCAGACTGCACACCGCAGAAATATATTATATGGATCGGACTGCACGTCGCAGTATTATATTATATGGATCGGACTGCACGCCGCAGTAGTATATTATATGGATCTGACTGCACGCCGTAGTGATATAATATGTGGATCGGACTGCATGCCGCAGTATTATAGCGCTTGGGCTGTAGGAGCCCCTCCGGAGTCTGTACACACCCCTAGTGAGCGCGGGTACCCAAATGGATCGGGCTGCGCGCCGCAACGGTCATGTGCATTGCATTGCATTCATGCATTCGTTCCGTTTGTACTACATGGCATGACTTTTAGCACTCACATGTCATTGACATACATGCTATTACTTGCCTTGTTGACCAGATACCCTGGTGTTATATGTTAAGGAGTGCTGTGCCCAAGGGGCTGATTTATGTGCCGACTTGCACTATCTGATATAGCATTCATATGCTTGACTTTTGGAAAAAGGATATTTGAAAAAGAGATTTTTAACTGAGCTTGAGATAATCTAAAGGATTTTCACAGTGTTACGGTTTTACTACTTTTCTCAAAGGGTTGTACAGTCTTTTATAGCATTTTGGAGTGCTCATACGTGTTTTCTTATCACTCAGATATTATTCGCTCTTATTATCACTGAGTTGGAAGTACTCACTTTACTCCCTACACCTCGCGTGCAGTTGCAGGTATTGTTCACCCGGTAGCGGGTTAATAGCGGATTGAAGGTATGGCTATCGTAGCTAAGCAAGGTGACAGCCGGCATTCGCGGCACCGATTTTTCTTCTTCTTCTTGATTTCCAGATTTTTCTCTATGTATTGTAGACTTTGAAATTGTAATAAAGATCCCTCCTAGATGCTCGTGACTTGTGACACCTCAGTCGGGCTGAGTTAGGCTATAATGTTGATAATTAATGTTCTTTAAGTTGTATTTTCCATCTATTTATGTTTAGTAAGTGTTAAAGAAAC